>JAQZBX010011756.1:0-42212 GCA_029593785.1 Cabassous unicinctus | reverse complement strand
AGATGCAGGATTTGAGAAAACTAATCAACAATATTCACACAAATTTCTGAAATCAAATTAATGAGTTGAAAGGCAATATCACTAAAGACATAAACAATGTCAAGAAGACATTGAGCAAGCAAAAACAAGAATTTGAAATCCTGACTAGAAAAGTAACAGAGCTCATGGGGATGAAAGAAGAAATAGATGATGTAGAAAACACATTAGAAGGATACAACAGCAGACTTGAAATAATAGAAGGAAGAGTAAGTGATAGCAAAGGCAGAACAGCTTAAATTGAAGAAATAAAAGAACAGAGATAGAAAAGAATGGCAAAAAAATTGAGCAAGGGTTCAGGGTGTTCAATGACAACATGAAATGCAATAGCATATGTGTCATGGGATTTCCAGAAGGAGATGAGAAGGGCAAAGGAGCGGAAAGAGTATTGAGGAAATAATAGCTAAAAATTTCCCAACTTGCAGGGAAGACATGAACTTACGTGTCCAAGAAGCATAGAGTAACCCAATCAGAATATATCCAAATATACCTACTTCAAGGCACATTTTACTCAGAATGTCAAATATCAAAGATAAAGAGAAAAATCTGAGGGCAAAAACGGAGAAGCAAACCATCACATACAGGGTAGGCCCAGTAAGACATAGGCACAGATTACTCATCAGAAACCATGGAGGTGAGAAGACAGTAGTATGACACAATTAGGATACTGAAAGATAAAAAAATGCCAGCCAAGAACTCTTTATCCAGCAAAACGGTCCTTCAAATATGAAGGTGACTATAAAATATTCACAAACAAATAGAAACTAAGAATGTCCATATAAAGAATAGACCTTTGCAGGAAATATTAAAGGAAGCCTTAGAGCCTGAAAGTAAAAGACAGGAGGAGAGGCTTGGAGAAGAGTATAGAAGAAAGAATACCAGAATGGATAGCCAAAAGAGAAAAAAGACACATGAAAGACGGTGACATATGAAAATCAAAGAATAAAATGGTGGAAATAAATAATGCATTTAAATAATATCATTGAATATGAATGAATTAAACTCCCCAATCAAAAGATATAGGGTGACAGAAAGGATATCAAAACATGAGCCATTCATATGCTGCTTACAAGAGACTCAGCTTAGATCTAGGGATAGAAACTGGAATGAAAGTGAAAGATTGGAGAAAGATACTCCAAGCAAATAGTAACCAAAAAAGAGCAGGGGTAGCTAGAATAATATTTGAAAAAAAGAGACTTTAAATGTAAAAAAGTTCTAAGAGATTCAGAGGCCATTATATATTTTAAAAAAGACACAATCCACAAGGAAGAAATAACAATCATAAATGTCTACGCACATAACCATGGTGCTCCAAAGTACACGGGACAAACTCTGGCAAAGCTGAGGGGAGAAATAGACAACTCTAGGGTAATCATTGGAGACTTTAACACACCGCTTACATCATTAGACAGAACAACCAGAAAGAAGATCAACAAAGACAGAGAATTTGAACAGATATATACAAAATGTTGCATCCAAACTCAGCAGGTTATACATTCTTTTCAAGTGCCCATGGATATTATCCAGGGTAGACTACATGTTAAGGCACATTGCAGTTCTCAATAAATATAAAAAGATTGAAATTACACAAGGCACCATCTCAGATTATAATGGAATGAAACTGGAAATCAATAATATACAGGAAAGAGGTAAATTTGCAAATGTGTGGAGGTTAAACAACACACTTCTAAATAATCAGTGGGCCAAAGAAAAAACTGTAAGTAAAATTATTATATATATTGAGACAAATGAAAATGAGAACACAACTTACCAACCCTTATGGGATACAGCAAAGGCAAACTTGAGAGGGAAATTATAAACTTAAATTCCTATTATAAAAAAGAAGAAAGAGCTAAGCTCAAAGATTTTACTGAACAACTAGAGAAACTAGAAAAAGTACAGCAAGCCAATCCCAAAGCAAGCAGATAGAAAGACATAATAAAGATTAGAACAAAAATAAATGAAATTGAGAACAAACAAACAAATAAACAACAGAGAAAAATAAAACCAAAAGCTAGTTCTTTGAGAAGATCAATGAAATTGACAAACCCATAGCTAAACTAACAAAGAAAAAAAGAGAGAAGAAGCAAATCAATACAATCATAAATGAGTGGGTGGAAGTTACAACTGACCTCACAGAAATAAAAAAAGGATCATAAGAGGATGAGAAACTGTTTGCCAACAAATTATACAACCTATATGAAATGGACAAATTCTTAGGAATGCACAAACAACATACACTGACACTACAAGAAGTACAAGAACTTAACAAGCCAATCTAATTTAAAGAGATTAGATCAGTCATCAAAAATCTCCCAACAAAGAAAGTACAGGAAGAGGTGGCTTCAGAGGTGAATTCTACCAAGCATTTCAAAAAGAATTAATAGCAATCCTTTTTAAACTCTTTCAAAAAAATTGAAGAGGAGGGATAATTACCTAACACATTTCATGAAGCCAACATCACCCTATTGCCAAAGCCAGATTAAGACAACACAAGAAAAGAAAATTACAGACCAATCTCTCTAATGAACATAGATGCAAAAATCTCAACAGAATACTTGCTAATCAAATCCAACAGCATATCAAAAGACTTATACATCATGATCAATTAATATTTATTCCTGGTATGCAAGGCTGGTTCAACATAAGAAAATCAATGTAATACACCACATTAACAAATTGAAGGAAACAAACAAATAAACATAATCATCTCAATTGATGCAGAAAAGGCATTCAACAAATCCAGCATCCTTTATTGATAAAAACACTTCAAAAGATAGGAATAGATGGAAAATTCTTCAATATGGTAAAAGATACTTATGAAAAATCCACAGCCAATGGGGTGTAGTTGAAAGGTTGAAAGCTTTCCCTTTAAGATTGGGAACAAGACAAAGGTGACCAATGTCACCATTGTTATTCAACATTGTACTAGAAATTCTAGCTAGAGCAATTAGGGGGGGAAAAGCATCTAAATAATAAAAGAGGAAGTAAAACTCTCATTATTTGTAAATGAAATGGTCCTATATTTAGAAAATTTGAAATGTCTACAACAAAGCTACTTGAGCTAATAAATGAGTTCAGCAAAGTGTCATGATAATAGGTCAGCATGCAAAACTCAGTAATGTTTTTGTACACTAGTATTGAACAATCTAAGGAGGAAATCAGGGGGAAAATCCATTTACAATAGCAACAAAAAGACTCAATTACCTAGGTCCACCTGAGGCAAAAGTGTGAAAGTGTGGGACGCTCTCCTGATTTGTGTCTTCTGTTGGGCTTTTTTTTAAGGACCTTAGAAATTTGCATTTACTGGAATTGGAATGCCTTCCCTATCCCTATGAAATACCCCGCCCCTCCCATTTTAGTGTACTGTTATATGTCTTATACCCGGGAATCCCTTGCACAGGACACTTTGAATTTATAGTTACTTAAAGTGCATTTACTGTCTGCAACCTCTTTCTTCTCGCTGGGCAAGTTCTGGGAAATCAAAACCAAGATTGGAACCAACCTGCAAGCACTTCAGTATACTTGTGGGGGTTACTCTACTTCCTCCAAAACAGAGTCAAGGACACACAATGAAAGTTCAGGGCAGTCCACACCATGCCAGTGAGGGATTAGGGTACAATCCAGATTTTTCTGCCAGTTTTATTTGGCATTTTCTTGATTCAAGACTGACCCTGTTACTGCAATTATTTAACTGTTTTTGGGAAATTGGAGGAAGACAGTTTGCTTTTTATTGGAGGTTCTCAAAGATTTTTGTGGGTAAACAAGCCCTGGAGTGACTGATGCTGCCACCTTTGCCTAGAAGCAATCATAATAATATTAAGAGCAATAAAATAATGTAAGGATGCAAATTTTATCCCCAGAGAAAACACTAACAATACAATGCAAAGAAATGTAGTTAAAAAATCCAAAAAAAGGAATGAAATTAAATATTAAATATTATATTAACCAGAGGAAGTAAGATATAAGAATTAGAATCACAAAATTATATGACATAAAGTGAAAATAACACATAAATAATGATTTTAAATGTGTTCAAATCCTGCAATTAAATGCTACTTAACTGATTCTATTAGAAAATAAGATCCAAGTATATGATGTCTAAAAGAAATGGATGAATATTAAAAGGATGTGAAAATGTATATCTATAAATATGAGCATATAAATACTACTCTGCAAAGTAGTACTATAAGAAAATATAAGCCTTTGAATCCCAAAGATGTGAATAGAGAATAAAATAAAAAAGGAAACAAATTTCCAGAAAATTATAAAACTCCATACTAAAATTAGAAAGAATTAAAAACAGAAATAGAATTTTTTAAAAAAATTAAAGGCATTGAATAATTGTCAAGGATAAAGTTATAATTTTCTTGAAATATAAGACTAATAGATTACGTTTCCATTCTGTTTCTTTTACATGATCTGCCAAAAATATGTTACTATTAGAGATGATATATTAGAGACCCTACAATGAAAATTCAGCAAAAAAATGATTAGCCATAATAAATTTTATAAATTATTCTTTCTTTGACTATGAATATTATTTTAGAGTAAACTTAATGACTATACAAATTGATTTCAATTCTGGGAAAAAAAACTCCCTTATGTTGACTTTGCAGTCTATTGAGGTGGCATTGACATAGAAAGCCTTAAAAACCAAGATTGGGAGTGGAGGTGGCCCAAACGATTAGATGCCTCCCTCCCACATCAGAGGAACCAGATTTGGTACCCAGTGCTTCCTAGAAAAACAAGGAAAACAAACAGATACAGCAAGTTCAAAAGAATACAGTGGTGAGGAGAAATAAATAATAAAACAAATCTTAAAAAAAAAAAAAAAACAAGTTCACCAAGTGTTAAATTAATGAATCCTGGCCTTTTAATCTCCAAATAAGTTTCCTCATATTATTGAATTTTTGATGAAGAATTGTACATTCAAATTTAATCATATATGTATTATTTATTTTATTCCTTCCCCTATTGTATCACATATTTTCCAACACTGTGCAGTGTAAACAGTTTTCATACAGGGGTTGCCTCTAAATCTACATGGAAATTGACTTCATAGTCATTAGTAAATGAAATATTCACAAGAAAGCATTTCCCCTGGTTGTATATAGAAAAAGTAAGCTTGTGACCATTCACCTAATTAGAAAAAATTTATTCATCTCAGTGCTTATATTTTGTTTCTTTTTGCATGTTTCTTTTAATATAATAAAGGCCAACACACTAAAGAAGCAAACAAGTTTCAAAAAACATTGCTTTGGCTGATTACAGCATTGCATCTGCTCTATTGATGAACAGTTGACTTTCCCAAGCCTGTCTGGAGAAACTCTGTCATGTTTTCCTTATGATGCATCAAAAATGCTCATTCATCACCTGGTACTCACTCCTAGAAAGTACTTGGTTATGCTGCACCATTCAATGCAAAATTCATGAAATTCTGGGTTTTAGAAAAGACTATTATAACAAAGGTTTGGGTATGTTAGAAATATTTAATAATAAAATATCAAGACATTACAGAAAATTCACTGTGATAAAATTATATAAATTTTAAGTGCACATAAAAAAACACTTGGAAGAAAAATCATGTAAAGAAAAACAACACTTAGGAACGATTTTCATTCTCTAATTTGGTTTTAAAATAATTTTTGTTGAATAAAAATTCTTTAATCTTATGATACTTAATTTTAGATATAAAAATTGTTTCATTGTGATAATGTTCTTTTCCGTTCTTGATGATTAACAATCTATCCTTTGAGATACAGGTTAAATAATAATTTCTCCAGAAATAATTACAATTTTACCCAGTCATAAAATAGAGCTTCACAAAAGAATACCAAAAATGCTGCTCAACATTATGTGGCTTCTAAGGGGAAGGGAACTCTTTGTTTCAAATTAATCATTGACATCATACCAAGAAAGTTTTCATGGAAATTGGTCCCAGAGATGACCACATATTGCATTATCAGCAATGCTTAATATAAGAGGTGCTGTGGCATTATCAAGGTGAAAGACAAGGGATACTCATCTCTGCTTGTGTTCAGAATAGCTTCCTAGTATATTTATAAAACATAATTTCCAGGTGAACTTTCTATCTGATCAAGAACTGAACAAAATTTTAGATTGATTTATTGTACCTCTAAAAGAGAAATAATAAGCAAAAAGTAAACTTTATCTCAAAAGAAATAATTGCTATATCACAATAATCCTGATATTTCAGGACCCTTAAAATGGTTTACATATTGTATTTGTGAGAATAATTTGGGTTGAAAACATCTAGACAGGTAATACTGAAAGAAGTTTTTCACCAGCTCTGTCTCATGGTAAGTATTAATCCCAAAGATAGAGTGTTTTAATTTATCTAAAAAACTTAGCGGTATTATAAGAAGGATATGCTTAAACATATACATGTCTTGTAGGCTTTACCTATGTTTTATAACCTAGGTTTTACAAAATGGAAATATAGAATTAATAGAAGTAGAGTTATCAAGCTATGTTCTTATATTTAATTATATTAAAAATATAATTTTGGAAGAAATTTGATTAAATAATCTGGTGAAAACACATCTTCTAAATAAAAATGGTAAAGTGTAGTCTATAAAATTATTTCACCTAAGATTTAATTTCTGAACTGTCATTGCTACTAAATAATATTAGATGCAAAAACATAGTAAGTGATGCATTAAAACTCTCTACCAATGTTTATTTCATAATATGTATTTTTGTTTATTTTGCTGAATTTAAATATATGTAGACATATAGTATTAATAGCAGATCTTTGAAGTCAACCAATGGTAATAGAATAAAGAGCTATCAATACTTAGTTACTTAACTTCTTAAAACCTTTTTCTCATCTAATAAATGTGTGCTATAGTATAACTTTGACATATATTTTAATCTGGGTAAATCTGATAATGAAGGAAAGTATTTATAACAGTGTCATGGTCATTCTAATTATGCATTATATATGTGATTTTCTATTATATAATATTGAAGTATTGATTTATACCTCATTTACATTTGCCAGTCAAAACAACATTTCCTTCATTCATATTTTGCAAACTACTCCTTATTATGAATTTCTAGAATCACTAAATTACTTTTTAAATGCCAGATCATTCCAATAAAAAACAATATAAGATCCTTCATGCTAAATATCACCTTTGATTTATCAACAGTTGAAAGATATTATGAAAAGTAGGAATAACACATATGTGTCTGACTTCATTCTGATGGGGTTGACAGACTCTGAAGAGATCTGGCCAGTCCTCTTCAAGCTGTTTCTCCTGATATACCTTGTTACCACACTGGGGAATGCAGGGATGATACTGATAATTCACCTGGATCTCCAGCTCCACACCCCCATGTGCTTTTTCCTCAGTCACCTGTCATTCCTTGACCTCGGTTACTCAACATTCATCACACCTAAAACCTTAGAGAACTTACTGACTTCCTACAAGTCTATTTCATTCATAGGCTGCTTCACCCAGATGTATTTTTTTTCTTCTTGGCAGTCAGTGAACTTTTCCTTCTCTCTGCAATGACCTATGACCGCTATGCAGCTATCTGCAATCCCCTTCACTACCAGGTTGTTATGTCTTCTAGACACTGCTGTGCCCTAATCACTGGGTCCTATGTGATTGGCTTTACTGAATCATTAGTCACTGTTCTTTGCATGAAAACTTTGCATTTCTGCAAATCCAAAGTAATCTATCACTTTTTCTGTGACTTAATCCCAATTTTAGCCTTGTCTTGCACTGACACTCATGAGAGTGGAATCGTGATACTCATTTTCTCTATTTTAAATGGGATTGTGTCTCTTATCACCATCTCTGTGTCATATGGGTCCATTCTGTCTACTATCCTGAAAATTAATTCCACCGCAGGAAAGCGCAAAGCCTTCTCTACTTGTGCTTCACACTTCCTGGGAGTCACTATCCTTTATGGCACTACAGCGTTTACTTATTTAAAACCAAAGAGGTCCGACTCCTTGGGAAAGGATCACATAGCCTCTGTGTTTTATACTATGGTGATTCCCATGCTGAATCCCCTCATTGATAGTCTTAGGAACAAAGAGGTGATTAATGCTTTCTCTAGATTCACACAGAAGAGAGAGAACTCCAGGCAATTGACACTGCAGTGATGCTGAACAGTTAAGTGCATCTTTTCTTCATTTCCTATGTACAGTAAATCCTTTAAGTAGTTTGAATTACTGTAGATCATCCTCTATGTGACAACACATTATCTGGAAAATTGAAATTAAAAAATGTGGTGTTATTATTGAAGTTGTATCACAGAAATCCCCATGCATATTCCAATTTCAGAGAATTTTATCACAGAGAGTTCCTTCAGAAGTCATTCCTTTTTTTTTTTTTCTGTAGAGAAGAAATTCAGGTCAGTCTTTAAGAGTGTGGGTTTGGACTAAAAAAGTCTAGATTTTAATTTCTAGAAATGCCAGCTTTTTAGCTGTGTATCCCTTAAGTCACCGAAATTTTAAATCTAGTTTCTTTAACTGTAAAGGTAAATAATTCTAAGATCGTGGAGATATTTTACAAATGAAATCAGGTGATGAATGGAAATAATTCAATGCAGTGTTAATAAATAAATTTTGACCAATATCAGAATGCTATATTCTTGCAAAATTTGAATGCACAATAGCATTTGTCATGAAAATGTTAACTGGCTTTTACCAAGTACATTTGGCTATCATATTCATCAACAAATAAACAGTTCAAAGAAAAACAACACTTTAATATTTGATCTTAGAGTCAAGTAAAACATTATGATAGGATTAAGTTAAAGAAAAATGTATATTTGAACATTAAAGAAAATTTGAAAAGTATTTTAAATTATTAAGGAAATTAGAAATACACTAACTTATTTAAGTTTTATTCATGGCTTTCTGTAATAATTTTATTTATACCTAAGTCTATATTAAAATATATCAAATTTTTTGTCATTTTCTATTTCTATATGCATTTTTGTTTTCCACTCATGATTATAAAATTTGGTGATATCTTTGACATTTAAGCTTAGGAGATGAATGTGGTTGTTTTGGGTTTTTTGTTTTTGTTTTTGTTTGTTTGCTAGCTTGCTTTTGGTATATGAATTAAATCAATAATCCCATCTTGCAATCAATTAAGACCTGAAGTTTTCTAAATTCATGATGTTATATCTGATTGCTGTTTTATCTCTTTTGTGTCTACCTGGTAACCTTCTGAAAACCCACCATTTTGTGATGCATCAATATGCTTCAGCAATTAATATTTCTTTGGTTAATTTGTTTATGGTTAAATATAATGTCATTTCTCTGCTTTACACAAGATTATGTTCTGTATAAAGTTATAAATTTTAGAGTTAAATTCTTATTTTCATTTTTTTTAGATTTTTAATAGAGAAATATTGCAAAGTTAAGAATTGATAATGAATCCAAATTTTGTGATATCCCATAAAATTTGGTCAGTTGGGTCACTGATATTTCCTTTTAAAAATATCTCTATGTAAACAAGAATTGTAGGTTTAATTTTCTCAACTATTCAAAGTATATTTAAGAAATTAAGTTTTCTTAATTTTCCTATATTTGATATTTTGCATTTAAACTAGGCAATGGTTATTAGATATATTTTCCCCTCAAGTGATTTGCAGCATTTCTGTTTACATTAATGTTTCTTTGTTTAATTATATTTCTTCATTTCCTCAAATATTTTTGTAATATTAAAATAAAGTTCAAAATCTATTAAGGTAAAAATTTTAATGAATTCTTACAAATTCAAGCTGTTAAGTATTAAATTAAAATAATTAAAATGTGCATTTTTCCCTCTACATCCTTAATTAATATAAAGTTTATGATGTATCATATATAATATCTATGGAAATAACTCTATTAACAATTATTTTTGCTCTGAAATTTGTTGTCTAGGATCTATATTTATGGCAAGTCCTCTTTATTTTGTTTGCTTAAGGCTATATCTTTGATGAATGTTTACTTTTTTAAGAAAGTAAGTTTTTAACTAATCACCCATCTTGTACATGTGTATTTTCTTATATTTATAAGGCTATTGGTACTTTGAGACCATTCGTGCTCCAGAAAAGATCATGTCCTTAGAGCAAATCCATTCTGTGGGTCTGAATCTATTGGAGGTGGGGCCTTTTGATTAGATTTCTTCAGTTATGGGCCTTTGATTAGACCCAAGGTCAGTCTTGATATATTACCAGAGTCCTTTCTGAACAGAATGAATTCAGAAATACAGATAGAAAAGCCACAGACGCTTAGAAAGGCAGCCACAGAAGCTCAAAGGGAAAACAGTGATAACAAGAAGCTGAAATAAATGGAACCTGGGAGAAAAAATGCCACAGTAGCTGCAGCCAGAGGCTTAAATCAGCAAAGCCTGGGGGAGAAGGCAGAGACCAGCAGAGGACACATTGTGCCCTTCCATGTGACAGGAGCTCAGGATTGCCAGCAGCCATGTCTTAGGGGAGAAAGCTTCACCTGATGCCTTAATTTGGACACTTCCTCAGCCTTGCATCTGTAAGCTTCCAAGTTAATAAATCCACATTTTAAAAGCCAACCCATTTCTGGTATATTGACTTGGCAGCCTTTAGCAAATTAAAGCAAGGCCCTTTACATCTTCTGGTCTTCTTTTTATGAACTGTGCTGGACTTCCTTTCTCTCATGTACATGTCTATGGTTTAGAAAATTTATCTTGCTTATTTATATGGACAATAATAGTCAACAGTTTCTCTAATCTTTCAGACAGAAGTTCAGGGATTGCTTATGCTTCAATTAAGTTCTGACTATGCTGCCTCCTACAATATATTCTAGAATGCACTTATGATTGTATTAAATAAATATCACATAACTTCTGGAAAAGTGAAAACAATAGTATATTTACATTTACCCCATTTTCATTGTTTATATGGGTGCATAACATATTTTATGTAAGCTGTGTTCTGAAATATTTTTCAAACAAATAATTTTACTCATAGTTATGTTAAAATTCTTCGTATTGTAAAAGTTCAACTACTTGAAATGTGATAAAGGAAATAAGATTGGAACACAACACAACAAAATATGAAAAAAACTTTTTGCAAATGTTTGATGTTATAAAATAAAGGGAAAAATAGACTATATTTAAAGGGCACCTAATTATATTCTGCAACAACACTATAAAATATAGTTTATAATTCTGTGCCAATGAATACTTGGAAGATTTTCCTCAAAAACCCCACAACTGACTACAACAATGTGCTATAAATAGCTCTCAGCTATGAAAGCTCTATTATAAGATTAAGCTGGAAAAAAAAAAAAAGAATTAACCTCACACTAATAGATTTCCTAAATTGGAGAAAGGAGTATGTCCTGCCTTGGACTCACTCCCCATGTTCTTTAGGAAAACCATAAAAGTACTTCAATCAGAACACTAATACACATAAATCATTATGATTTTTCTGCACCAACTTAAATCACTATGCTCAAATATGTTAATCAGTTCTCTATTATTGCCTGCTGGTCTCATCAAAAAAAGGTGGCATGATAGAATTTTCTAGCACAAAATAGAGCAAGATTAATATATAAAAAATCTTATGTTAACAAGTGTAGTTAATAGAATCATTCACATCCTTAGAGTTCCAGTGAGGTGATCTCAGATGGGAAGAGGGGCAATGCTAATATGGAAGCCTAACAGAATTCTCTGGTCAATAGCATACAATATATTTTATATACATTTAAAAATGTGTATCATTCTCCTTATTCCTTAAGTTTCTCAAAGGCCAATAATGCACAGACAATAGCTCTAGATTATCTGTGAGACAAAAAACTTCAACTGCATGGGGCTGGGGGCGGGCGGTGTTAGGGGGTGGTTTTTAATGCAATATATGTAAATTTTTACACCTGGAAGAAGTATACATTTTTTTAACATTAAAAAAAAATCACCTAAAGAGGGCCAGGCAATATTCAAAGGGCTTTAAGTAAATAATTAACCTGGTTATCATCACAAGATAACACTCTGTAAGATATTTGCATTTGCAACTTCTAAAATTTAATCTCAGGTAATGAAAATGTATCCTCCTACTTGTTCAGACAAAAATATAAGAGTCATTCTGGATTTTTTTCTTAAGTCTCACAACTCATATCTTGTCCATTCAGCATATCTTATTGATTCTCTGTTCAAAACATATTTGGTGTGTGACTATTTATCAACACATCCTCTGCGAAGATACTGGTCCAAAGAACCATGATCTCCATCTTTAAATTATTGCCACAGCCTTCTAGATTGTCTCCCTGCTTTCTGCCTTATCCCTCTTGAGTCTATTGTCAATGTTAGGGTAGTGATACTGTTGAAATATAGGTAGTATCATATCACTTTTCTTCACTAATCCTACAAGATTTCTCATCATATTGAGTAAAAATGGCTGAGTTTACAGATGTTAATACTGCAACTCAGAGTGATTTCATAGCTTGTTCATTGTCAGACAATTGGTTGAAGGACCAAGTCATATTAGGGCCCAGGCCGTCTTACTTTAGAGATCACATTTTTAATGACCATTTTATCATATGGCATTTTTCCAACAAAATTATGCCACTCTTATCAGTTGAAAGTATATATTATTATATTATAAAGTATTAACAAATATAGGATGAGAGTGGTATATTGCTGGCAGACTTCACTAGAGCTGCTAAGAGAAGACAGTGAAATTTTGGAGACAGCTACTCCAACAAATATGTAAAAAAATATATGTATTTTTTTCAGAAAGAAAAATCTGTATAATCAAAAGAGGAATTTAGCAGGTGATGCCATTGGATTGGGTATAATATCAGGTACAGCCTGTTTGGTTAAAGAATGTACTTCAGAAACAGAGTGGCTCAACAAAAGGGAAAGTATCATCTTCGGATATAAGAGTGCAGACTTTATTTGACTAAGGTTTGTGGGTGGCTCCTTTCCATAATGTAATCCTGGGGCCCAGTTTTCATTTATGTGTTTGCTCTGCTATCTCCCAAGATGTTGTCCTCTTCTGCAGGGTTGAATAAGCTTCACATAGCAGTCTAGCCACATTCCAGTATGAGGGAAAAGTGAAATTCTTACATTTAGTAAACAGTTACATTTTTTTGTCATTTGGAAGATTTTTAAGGAAAAATTCAATTTTTTATAAAGATATTAGAGTAAAGAGATTAGAAATCTTTTCTGATATGAGCCTATTAGGAATAGTGCATTTAGTCCAAATTATCAAAGTTAACAACTAAACATTGTTTATAACATTTTCTTACTATCTTTTTAATATTTATGGGTGACTATAGTGATATTTTTACCTTTAGTCCTTATGTTTGTAATATTTCCTTTCTTTTTTTAGTACTTTACCTAAGAATTATCATATGTATGTGTAATTTATCATAGTATACCTAAAATAAAATATATTATTCATAACATTGGCAATGTAAAGTAGTAGAGATTCAATTTTTATTTGAATTTTTTTATTTCATCATATATTATTTTATATAGGGGTGAATCCAAACAATTAGTTAACTTAGTTTTGGTTTAGACAATTATTTTTAAAGCAATTAGAATTTGTAAAAGTAAATATATGACACATTTACCTTCATTTTTACATTTTAGAGTCATTTATGTCTATGTTTAGTGTCTTTCTATTATCATATCCCTATCTGGATAATTTTTAAACATGAGTCTGCTGGCAAAAACAAAAAATATTTCTCTGTCTCTGTGTATGCTAAATTTCTAAAAAGTCTATTTTATTTTACATTGAAAAGTTGTTTTCAGTGGGTTTCAACCCTAGAATGACCTTTATGTTTCAGTACTTTAAATACATCTTTCCATTTTCTTCTGGCTTGTTTCATTACTGTTGGTAAGTCTCTTATAATAATAATATATGTTCAATTTTGTTTTATCTATTTTTCTCTTAATTCATTTATAATGTTTATATTATACTTATTTTTCTACAATGAGCATGGCGAATATAGATGTATTTTATGTCCAGTTAATTTCTTTTTTACATTTATCCATCCTAGAGTTTCACTGACAGTTATGGCCCTTTAATTTGATGTCTTTCCTTATTTTTGGAAAAGCCATGTCCTTAATAGCTCCTCTGCCCTATTCTCTCTGTATTCTGTTGTAGAACTCTTAACTACATGTACTTTATATTGTTTGATATTTTCCCACAGCTCTTTGATAATTTTTTCCCACTGTAGTTATTTTCTAACATTCATTCTGTTTTGTTTATTCCTATTAACATATATTCAGCTTTACTCATTCTTTCCTTGGCTGTAATGATTCTTCATATGAATCTGTTGATTAAATTATTTCTTTCTGAATTTGTGCTTGTGTGTTTTTTAAGTCTGTTTCTAATATTTCATTGGACATTTCCTTATAACATCTATTTCTATGAAGAAATTTCTTATACATATGTACATATTGATGATCCTCTCCAGTAGATCTTATTTATTTTATTTATTTATTTATATAAATAAAATTTATTGATGTATATCATTTGTACATGAATATACATAAACAATAAATGTATAGTAAAATTTGTGAATTTACAAAGCAAACATGTTTATCATTATACCAGGTTCCCATACATCTCCCCACTACCAACACCTTGCATTCTTGTGAAGCATTTTTAAAAATATTACCACTAGCTATAGCCCTTATCTAACATTTGCTGTATTTTTTACCCCAACCCACCCAATTATTAACATGCTATAGCAGTATTATATATTTATCGTTCTTCATAAAATGTTCTCATATTTGTTCTGTTAACCACAGTCCATCTTTTACCACTGGATTCCCTGTGTTATACAGTCCCATGTTTTGTACAATCCATTCAAAATGTGTACTAAGTGGCTCTTGTTTTCATCAGATAGTTGAGCTGTCATCACCTCAGCCAACTTCAGAACATTTTCATTACTTTTCAAGGAAAAATATCATACCCCTTTCTACTCAATGTTGTTGTCCCTTAGTACTGAAATATCTTCTTGCTTTTGCTGCAAAATATTACAATTTTATTGTTAACTAATAGGTCTTTTAAACAAGTAATTGTCTATGCTCTTTAGCCAAAAAACACTAAAAACACCTGTGTTTCATTAAGCTAGTTTTATTACTCAATGTAGTGAGCAAGAATGCAGCCATGGGGAAATGTGTAGTTTCTAATTAAGAGGGGCTTGCAAAGAAACTATGATAGATTTAGGCTTTTTAAAAATTATTATTATGGGGTGTTTAAAAGGAAAAGATGTGTATTATAGATTGGATGTTCTTAGTATGCAGGAGCAATTCTGTGCTTAGGTAACTCAATAAATCTTTTCTAAGTTAAGACAGCCTACAGTAACAAAAGAGCTGTAGTTGGAAAAGTAATAGCAGTTTCTGATGAACTAAAGAGGGGGTGTTACAATTCTGCTGAGATTCAGGTCTCAACTGGCATATGAAGTATAATGTAGACTCTTGACCATTGTTAGTAGAAATGCTTCAATATATGTTCAACAATTATAACAAATGTACCACACGAATCAAAGATGCTGTAAATAAGTAAACTGTGAGAGGGGGAGTGGGTGGGAGTGGGAATCCCACTATATTTTTGGTGTATCAATTTATGTAATCCAAAGCTTTTTAAAAAATAAAAAAGGATTTTAAAAAGTAATAGCAGTTTTTTGGTTAGAGAGGAGAATGTTTGGTACTGATTTGATGGTAGTCTGAATATTTTCTAGCCTGGCTCCTGTCTTTCTCAACAACACATGGTAGAGACTTGCACAGAGGATATTGAGTGTGAAATCAAACCCTTTCAATCTAAGTTTCTCTACTTTTTCATTTGACACTCTAGCCCAAACTTGGATTTAACTTTTAAAAAAATATAATTTAGCTGATTTCTTCATAGTTGCTTGTACAATGTCCATCTTTTTATTCTATCCTCTTACAAAGTTGAAATTGTTCCTCCATCACATTTCCTCTTTGAGCGACATGTCCCTAATTGGAATTCAAATTACTTGGATGTTGGCAACCTCACCTTTCTAGTGGACTCATGAAAAGGTATGATTTTTTTAATTGTTAAAATCGGAAAGAGATTGTTTTCAGTTTTCCACATCTTATGTAGAAGTGGAAGTTCTGTGTTCCCTTTTAAATTTTATCCAGTGTGATTGCTTTCAATGTGTCCTTTCTGGATAACTCCACAATTGCCAGGATTATATGTATCTGGGACTCTGGTTCTGCACCTAAAAAAGGAATGGAATCTCAGAATCATTGTAAGTATAACTTATCTCATACACTTTGGTTTCCAAATAATGTTCTTCTTCTTCCTACTCTTCCTCTACTTACTTCTCCTTATTTTACCCTTCTTGTGCTTCTCTTTCTCCACCTTCTTCTTCTATGTCTGCCTCCCTCTTCTTCTGCTTCTCCTCTTTCTCTTCCCTCTCCTCCACATCTTCCTGTTCCTCAGTCTTTTTCTACTTCCTCTTCAATTTTTAATCTCTTCATCTATTGATCACCAAGGATAAAACCCTGCAAATACTTCATGATTCAAGCAAATGAATGATTTTTCAAATCGATTTAAACTAGTTCTCCCATAGTTCTTAAATATATTAATTTCTCTCTTATTTCTGCTGCGACTTAATAAAGACTTTCATTACTTCATAAGTTATGTCTAAGAAGCCTGATAATAAAGGAAAAAATAAAGAGACCAATTTGGTCTTCTATTCTATGTATTAAGTGCTTAAAGCAGTACTTTTTAGTCAGGAAACTTAGTTTAAAATGCTGATATCAACCATATGAGTTATGTAGTTTTGAACAATGACAAAATTTAAATGCTTCTGTTTTGCCATCTGTGATCTGTGATGATAGGCAAGAGTAGAACCTCCTTTTTGAATTCATACAAGGATATTATGTCTTAGCATATGTAAAATATTTATATATTTTGCAGTAAATATTAAGCTGCATAGACATGCTAAATATAGTGTAGCAGTTTGGCAGTTTGATATAGTTATGGATTCCAAAAATAGATACTGGATTAGGCTTGTAAACTCGTCTGTTAATCTGGGCATGATTAAGTTATGATTGGGCCATGTCAGTAGGGCATTGAGCTCCACCCCTTGGTGGGTAGGGAATTAAATATAAAAGGCATGGCAAAGGACAGAGCTGGAGTAGTTTTGAGTTGAAGTTCTGATGTTGGAGTCTTGAGCTGGAGCCTGAGGAAGTAAGAGAGCTTGATCGTAAGGAAGGAGAGAAGGCCCGAGGAAAACAGTCAAGCCATATACCTGAGAGTCTACAGCTGGCCTTGTGGAAAGAGGCAAAGCTGAGAACCTCATAGTCTGCAGCTGACCCTGTGGAGGAAACAGAGGAGCTAAGCCCTGAGAGAAACGGAGCTCTGGGAAGAGAGGATCCCAAGAAGCCAGAACCCTGGCAAATGGCAGGTGTCTTGCTCCAACATGTGGCAACAGACTTTGGTGAAGGAAGTCACGTATGCTTTAAAGCCTGGTAACTTTAAACTTCTACCCCAAATAAATACCCCTTATAAGAACCAACCAATTTCTGGTATTTCACATCAGCACCCCTTTGGCTGACTAATACATATAGCTAGTACCTATTATTCATTTATTAACTCAACATTCTTTCGTATATTCTGTGTAAACTCTATGTCCAGGAACAACATTTTGTCCTTAGTTTACATTTCTGTGTATAGAAAAAATCCTAATTTTGTTCAATTCACAGTGCCTGTGTAATGGTAGATTTAGTTAGTAATCAAACTTTCATATCAACACATATTAACTGATGACTGTGATAAGTCATTAAAAAGAGCCCTTCTTTGTGAGACTTTCATTTGCGAAAGAAAATAAATCAGAGATATAAAAAGGGAAAACTTACTGACAGTTAAATATACCATTTTTCCATATTGATCTGATGAATAGAATATCACAGACATTGTTTATTTTCAACATTTGGTTTCTACTTTATTAGGAGAAAAAGAGGATAGTGCAGTTTTCATGAAGTTAAATTTATATCCATTTTAAAATTTTTGGACTGAATTATTGGTCAGATATTCATAGGCAAAAGTGAGTGCATCCTTTGAATAGTACAATCTCTTTCTTTCTTTCGGAAAATTTTATTTTTGTTAGTTTGAAAGAGGAACTCAAATGATAGGGTAAAACCATGCTTAAAACTTTGCCTTAATAATTCAAAAACATGATTAGAATGGAAGAAGCCATAAAATGATCCTGGAATGTTGTAAACCTTTTAAATTTTCTAAGAGATGGGTATGCAGAAATATTTTTTAAGAAGTTTATTCATTTACAGAAAAAAATCAACTCAAAAGACCATAATCAAGAAAATAAATTTACAGATGCTTTGGTTTCAAATATCTGGATTTTGTTCTAAGACAACCTGATATTCAGAAAATATTCAGTGTTCTGTCTCTGAATATTTCTTTTTTTTAAATAATAGTTTGGGTACAAATTTAAATCACACATTGCAATGCAACGTGTCTTTTCCAATAGAGATATATGAGTTTTCTTTTCATAACTGATTAGAAACTGAGCACCTGAAAATTTATAGATTACATATTAAATTCAGTCTTAAGAATCAACTCTGTGATTACCTTGTTTTCATGAGATTGTTATGGTTGGTTCACAACACAATCATCCTCGCTTGGAAGAAGTGACTTTTATTGAAAAAAAAGTAAATTTCCACTCCTAATTTCCTTTCAAATAAACATATCTTAGAACAAAAATAAATAAACCAGAATAAATAAGACATTAGCAGGTATGTATTGAGATAATGGGAGATCGTTTCTCAGGGATTTGCTCATTAGGTATAAACTTTGAGGAATGATGACAGATGAAAGGTTTTTTTCATTAAAGTTATAGGATAAAGGAAGAGCTAGAAAATGAGTAAGAATCTGCATTAAAAAAAAAAACTCCCAAAGATAAGCTAGCAAGGTTTTCAAATCTTGGCCAACTGTAACTAGTAGTCAGTTGTAAGTTACTCTTAAAACTATATTTTGTTTTCCTTGAGCCTAAATTTTTTACCCAATAGATATTTCCATGTTATCTCACAATATCTATAAGAGTTTCAGAATTGATCTAATAAATTTCTGTAATTGTACAGTGGGAAATAAATAATGGGATAAATATTAAGTATATTGTCAAAGAGTGCAAATGTCATGTCCAGATGTCTGGACAGATCTGAGTTTAAGGGAACATGGAGCATGTGGGCAAACTTCAGGGAGTCCTTCAAAGAAATTCCAGAATGAGAAATTACCTTCATAATTTGTGTTGAGGATTTACTATAAATCATGTGAGTTTATTTCAAGGCTTCATCACTAAAGGACATCTTATATAATTAAATGAAAATCAAATTTCATAATATCTAACAATATCAATATATGTTAATCAATGAATATTTAATATGGATTGATTTGAACATAATCATAGGCATATGGATGACAAAATAAAAATATAGTTAAAATGCTGCACTGGCAAGTAGAATAATGGTTACTTTGTAAGTATTAGAATAAATGCAAAATCTACTAAGTAAAAATAAGACATCCTTTCCTAGTTTTTGACTCTAGATATATGGATTGATATCTAACATTCTTTCGAGTTTTACTCAATGCTAAAATTGTATTTATTTATTTAAAAAATTCAAACTTTTCTTTTTGCATTTAGTCTCTAATATCTTGTTCCTCAAGCTGTAGATGATGGGGTTCAGCATGGGAATCACATCTGTGTAGACACTAGCATATCATGGTCTAAAGCCTAGCTGTAACTTGGCCTCACATACATGTAAAGGATTGCCCCAGGATAAATTGATAAATGAGTCAGGTGAGAGCCAAAGTTGAAAATACTTACTGCCTAACTTTAGCAGAATAAATCTTCAGAATGGCTAAGAAAATGAACCTACAAGAGAACAAGACAATTAGTATAGTGGTTATGTCAATACAACCCACAAAGTAGAAAAGTAGAAGATGGTAAATGTCAGTGTCAGTACAAGAAATAGTGAGGAATGGAGTGATGTCACCACACACATGTCTAATTTCATTGGATTTACAGAATGTTAGGCTAAAAGTGGCCACTGGACATGTAATTTAATGCCACCAACATAGGAAGAAATTATGAGTGGCCCACAGACACAGGGTGAAAAGTTAACTGAACACAGAAGTGGATAGTAAATGGCTACATAGTGATCAGAGGACATTACAACAAGAGGAAACACTTTGCAGTCCCAAAGGTAACAAAATAAAACATCTGTTTTGCCCTTCCAAGAAATTAAATGACTTTACTCTCTGTCAGGAAATTGACAAACATATTTTGGCTGAAAACTGAAGAATAGCAGGCATCCAAGAATAACAACACACTGAGAAAAAGACTTTGGATGGTAGAGCTGGTAATTTCCAATGGCCAGTACTACCAGTCCCAGATTTCCTACCAGAGTAAAGAGATAAATTGCTAGAAATAATAAAAGTAGGAAGACTTGCAGCTCAAAATCATTGTGAAACTCATCAACATAAACATAGTGACTTGAACACATTCCTCAGATGAATCCTGTATGTATTCCAGAGAGAAACCCTGGCATTCCAGTTTATATACGTAGGCACTAAGGCAATATCTTGTGAAAATACAGTCCTACTTGTTTTCAGTAAGGCATAATGAAATCCATGGCATTGATATGATCAACAATGACAAAAAGTTTGGTCCAAGTGGATGAATTTCCCTGTGTAAAATAACGGAAGAAATTGTGTCATTCATTTGTTGGCTATATGAGTTTTCAAAAAATCTGCCAATTTAAATAAAAATTTCCAGTTCATTTCTGATTAATTTTCTAGATACTTTTCTCATTTTTATTGTCTTAAAACTTAAAAACACAAATGAATATTGGGTTTTTTTAATACAAAATTTACAGTGGTAAGTACAAATATGAGTACTAGTCTTATGCTTGCTAAAATGTGCATAAAATGCCATTCCTTATTGGTGTCGATTATAAAAGTTAGCAACCACATTCACATCACAAAATTGTATTAAATTTAAAGAAGAATGTGTTGTGAAAATTGTAACTGAAAAACTTTCCAGATGACTAATGCTTTAGTTTGCTAAATTACCTGAAGCAGACACCATGAAATAGGTTCACTTTAAAAAGTAGGATTTGTTAGCTTACAACCTTATATTTTTGAGACTGAGAAAAATGTCCAAATCAAGGCAACATCAAGAGATGCTTTCTCCCCAAAGCCTAGCTGCCAGAGATATTGGACTTCTCTGTCACTTGGCAAGGCACATATTATTGTCTTTTGTTCTCTCCCTTCTCTTCCAGGTTTCTTTGTTTTCAGCTTTTACTTCTATGGTTTTCTCTTCCTCTCTCTGTATTCATCCTATTTATAAAGGACTCCATTAAAAGGATTAAGTTCAACCCTGTGCAGCCTTGATCATGATTTAACTGAATTTATTTAATCAAAGGATCCTACACACAAGTTAGTAATATGTCAACACTAAGTGTGTTGACCCTGGCCCATGATTTAACTGAAGTAACTTAATCAAAAGGTTCTATATACATGTTATTGATATGCAACAATAGGTTTAAATCACATTAATGGGTTAGCCTTAGGAAATTGATTTTCTGGGGTACATAAATTTACAAACTACCACAACACACTGTCTGACCCCAAGAAGACATGATTTTACCATATGCAATATATATTCACTATATCACAATATTCCAAGAGCCATAAATCATTTTAGTAACAATGATATTGTATTAGTAAGCCAAAGGGGTACTGATGCAAATGCTAGAAATCTGTTAGCATTTACAAAGGGTATTTATTTGGGATAAAAGCTTACATGCACAAGGTCCTAAAGAGTCCAAATCAAGATTGCTTCCTTACGAAATGCTGTTGGCATGTGTTCAAGCAAGATGGCAGGCAATGTCTGTGAGGGTTCAGCATTCCTTTCCCTCATAATGCTCTGTGGGTTCAGCTTATTCAGATCTTTGCTGTAGGCTAGCATGAGGCTCATCTCTTTTCCTGGGGCTTGTTTTTTTCTGGGCTCAACTGCTCTGTTCTCTTCACAATGTCAGCTGTAAACTTTCAGCTGAACGGCTCATCTCTTTTCCCAGGACCTCTGCTGTGTCTGTGGAGATTTCTCTTGTTCTCTGTGTTCCTTCTCTGTGTGTTTACTTCTGTGTTCTTGATTGAGTGCCCATTTATATAGCCAATCAAGTTTGCAGAGACTCAACCCTGCATGTCTTAATGACGTGGTCTTATCAAAGCCCTCCTTGATTTATTTTAATCAAAGACATCACAGTTGAATCTAATACAATCAAAGGGTATTATAGCTAGAAAATCAGACCAGTTTAGAAACATAATATCTCTTTTTGGAATTCATAAATAATATCAAACTGCTACAGTTATGTACAAAGTTTCATCAAAATCAGTTACAGGTGTTGTCTGTCCTAGGGCACAATTTCTGCAATTCCTGCCAGTCTGTGGACATTTGAAACTTAGAGAACAAGTTACGTAGTTCTAATATTCTAAGTAGGGTCAGGTATTGGATAAACATTTCCATTCCCATTGGGAGAAATTGGAAACAGAGGTAATGGGTGCCCCAAAATTACAAATCCCTTGTATAGCATATCCATTAACTTTCAAGATCTGATAGTCATCCATGGAATAATGTTTTCCCCACTGGTATGAAGAAGCAGTCTCCCCACCTTACAGCACTGCAACAAGGGATTTTGCAGTGGTCATGTTCTCCCCAAACATTGGTGTGAAGGCCTAAATACCTTTAAACATTGGCATGATGGCCAGGCACTCAGCTCCACCCTCTTCAAGTATCAGGGTGGCTGCTGAACTCTAGCATCTACCTTCTCCAAGCATTGGTGTAGTGACAAGCTTGAGAAACCTAGGGTGGTAACTCTCTCTCTGAGTGATGAGGCAGAAAGCATATCCTGTCCAAGCTCTGGAGCATATTCACCCTTCTCACATACACGGGTGGATCTGCTCTCTTGGTCTGAGCAAATGTCATCAATCTGTACCTCAGCTTCCATGTTTCTGCCTTTGAAGTCATTTTTCCTTCACTCTGTTCATTTTCTTACTCTTTTAGTCTGGGCTCTCAGTGGTTCCATTCATATAGATTTCACAAAAACTTATTGATTTTGCATGTAGTTCACAGGGGTCCAAACTATAAAGCAATAGAACTTTCCACAATCCTTTCTAGATATATGCATTTCCATTCCTGACTTGCACTGAAATGGCTAACTGGTTCCATGTTCATTTAAACCCTTTCATGGAGTAGTAGTCTCTGGTGACTCACTTTTCTGAAAACTCAGAGTTTTCCTAAGCATTGGTTTCTGGTTTCCTTGTGCCCAGAAGTTAAGAACATGATTTTCTGGAGTATATATAGTTTCAAACCACGACAACTACAAATTGGCATGTTAGACTCACATTTCAACCTGTCTTACAGGGCAACCCTTATACCAAACAAGCTTTTGCTCTTTCCTGGCAATGAAATCCTTCCTTATTTGTAGCATTGTTCATAAAAAATGACCAACAAGGCTGCAAAAGCTGTTCTGGTGGTAGGCCTACATTGTTTGCATACAAAAGCAGTGCTATTTCTTTTTTTTAAAATATCAGTTTACTTTCTTTAAATACATGTCAATAAATTGCCTATTTGTGGTTTTGCAGAGTGTTTTACCATTATTATTGTTTTTTATTTATTTTTTAATTATCAGTTAATAAATACTAAAAATCCAGTGTGATAAAAGTGTATAAACACTTAAGAATAAGTATAAATAGGTTTTAAATGCACAAAGGAAAATACTTGGAAGATGGTATACGTAAAGAATAAAAATATTTATGAATGATTTTGCTTTTTGTCTTTGAATTTTGTTATATAATAATTTTGGGGTAATAAACAATGTTCAATCTTATGACAATGCTCACTTTAAATATAAAATTATTTCATTGCAAAAAATTTGATATTACATGACTGGTGGTTAATAATCTGGTTTTTCAGATACAAATTAACTTAGCATTTCTCTAGGAAAACATATTCTTTTATCCAGTTATAATTTAGAACATCACCAATGAAAACAATAAATGCTGCTCAAAATTATGTGACTTCTAAGGGAGGGAATTTTCTGTTTATGTTACAAAACTGACACAGATGCATTAGGCCTTGAACTTTTATCCTTGGCATCATGTCAAGCAATCTTCCTTGGAAATTGGTCCCAGAGATGACCAAATGTTTCATTATCAGCAATCCTCAATTTAAGAGTTGCCCTAGTATTGTCAGAGTGAAAGGCAAAGGATAATCTGCTCTGCTTATGTTCACAATAGGACCCTGGTACACATGTCAAACATAACTTCCAGTGAACTTTCTATTTAACCAGGACCTGAAGAAAAATTTTAGGTTGATTTATTTTACCTTAAAATTCATTCAAAAAAACTAAACAACTTATCTCAAAGGAAACAAATATTACATCATAGAAATTTCAGAATCTTTAAATGGTTTACATCTTTTATTTGTGAGAAAAACTTAAAATTAACAAATTTCTAGAGAAATAGTGCTATAAAAATTTTCAACAACTTTGACTTATGGTAAGTATTAATTTCAATGTTAGAGATTTTTAGTTTTTCTCAAAAAATTGGGATATTATTAGAAAGATATGCCTATACTTATACATATTATGAAGGCCTTACCTAAGTAATGCTAAGATTTGTAGAAATGGAAGTATAGAACTTATGAAATCATAGTCATCAAACAATGTGTATATATTGAAAATATAATTCTTGGAGGAAATTTGATTAAACTGTTAAATAGTATATGAAAATTTATAATGTTGTGTGCTTTATAATAATACACATAAGATTTTAATTTCTGATATATCATTTGTACTAAATAATATTGCATAGAAAAGAAGAGAAAATGATATATTAAAACTCTCTA
The DNA here is from genome assembly GCA_029593785.1 of Cabassous unicinctus. NCBI lineage: Eukaryota > Metazoa > Chordata > Mammalia > Cingulata > Chlamyphoridae > Cabassous > Cabassous unicinctus. Next base: position 17,251 of record JAQZBX010011756.1, on the reverse strand, counting down.
TAATTGTTTATTCCATAATACTTTTTTTTGCTGAAATTAAATATAAGAAAGACTAGGGTGTTATGAGCATGATCTGTGGACTCAAACAATCTTGGTAAAATCACAATGCCAACAATACTTAAAGTTAACTTTCTGTGCCTTTTTACTCCTCTAATACAATAGTAATAGTTACGGTATAAAATTTGGATAAATGTGCAAATGAAGAGAAGTATTTTAATGGTGTCATGTTCTTTTTATTTATGGAACATATATATGCATGTGTCTCTGTTGCTATTATATAATATCCTGGTACTGATTTTACATAATTTATAATTGGCAGAGAAACTAAGATGTTTTCAGTCATATTTTGCAAATTGCTTTCTATTACAATTTTCTGGAATCACTAAGCTGATGTATTAAAATCTGCCAGATCATTCCTATAAACAAGAACAGTTTGGAAGTTTTATATGTTAAGTGTCACCCTTTGATTTCTCAACAGTTTTCATCAGTTGAATTCTATGGATAGTAGGAATCACACAAATGTGCCTGACTTCATCCTTATGGGATTCACAGACTCTGAAGAGATCCGGAGGCTCCTCTTTATGTTATTTCTCATGATATACCTTATTACCTTGCTGGGAAATGCAGGGATGGTAGTAATTATATTCATCAATCTCCGGGTTCACACCTCCATGTATTTTTTCCTGAGTCACCTGTCATTCCTTGACCTCAGTTACTCAACAGTCATCACACCTAAAACCTTAGAGAATTTACTCACTTACCACAAGTATATTTCATTCATAGGCTGCTTCACTCAGTGTCTTTCTTTTTCTTCTTTGCTGTCACTGAATTTTTCTTTCTCTGTTCAATGGCCTATGACTGCTATGTAGCTATCTGCAATCCTCTTCACTACCCAGTTGTTATGTCCAGGAGGCTCTGCTGCACTCTCATCACTGGGTCCTACATGATTCAGTTCACTGAATCATTAATCAACCTTCTTTTCATGAACAGTTTGAGTTTCTGCAACTCCCATGTAGTCTATCATTTTTTTCTGTGACACAATCCCAATTTTAGACCTGTCCTGAACTGTCATGGCACTGAAATCATGACAATCCTTGTTGGTAGTTTAAACATAATGGTGTCTCTTATCACCATCTCTGTGTCCTATGGGTCCATTTTATCTACTATCCTGAAAATTAATTCTACTTCTGGAAAACATAAAGCCTTCTCTACTTGTGCCTCCCACCTGCTGGGAGTCACCATGTATTTTTGGCACTACAAGCTTTATTTATTTAAAACCAAAGAGCTCCTACTCCTTAGGAAAGGATCAAGTGACTTCTGTGTTTCATACTATGGTGATTCCCATGCTGAATCCACTCATTTACAGTCTTAGCAATAAAGAGGTGAAAAATGCTCTCATTAGAGTCATGCAGAAGAGAGAGGTTTAAAAGTAACAGAAATAATGATAATGCTGAATATTTAAGTGCATCTGTTTCATCTTAATTGGGTATTTATTTAGTCTCTCTCTAAATACAATAATTTATTTGCATTTTTTTGTTGAGCCATCCTCAGGTAGACCATGTATGGTTAGAACATTTCAAAAAACATGTTTTCAGAAATCTACGTAGTAATTGGAAGCCGTGAAATATGTGTTAATCCTGTAGTTTAAGTACATGTGATTTTAAGGGCAACTAATGCTTTTTTAAAAAAAAGTGATGTTATTCTTTAAATTTTGTTTTAAAAATCCCCACATATATTCCAGTTTCAGTGACTTTTATTATAGAGAGTTCTTTCAGAAATTATTCCATTTATTCTGTAAAGAAGAAATATAGGTTAGTCTTAAAGATTGCTGCTTTGGACTGAAAAATCAAGGGTTTAGATTTTAGAACTGCCAAATATTTAGCTCTATAATCTTTAGTAAGTCACTGAAAGTTTAAATCTAGTCTTCTCAACTGTACAAGACAAATAATTCTAAATCCATAGAGTTATTTTAAATATGGAATCATATGACAAATGGAAAGAATTTAATGCAGTACAAATAAATTTTTACCATGATCATCAGAATGCTTACATTCTTGCAAAATTTTGAATGCACAGTTTCTTTTGTTGTGAGAATGTTGACTGGTATTTTTGGCTAATCTTACCCATAAACAACAACAGCTAAAAAGGAAAAAGAGCACTTCAATATTTTGTCTTAAAGCAATGTAAAATCTTGTGAAATATCTAAGTTATATAAAAAGTATATGTGAATATTGAAGAAAATTTGGAAGATATTTTAAGTTATTAAAGAAAATAGAAATATCATAATCATTTCTGAGAGTTTTATTCATGGTCATCCATTCAAGTCTTATGTATAAAATATTCAAAAATATTTCCAATATTCCTAATAGGAACCCTGTACAATTTAAACATTAACTAATATTTCCTTTTAAATATGTCTCTATGTAATATGGATTTACAGTTTTAATTTTCTGTACAATACAATGGAAATGTAAGAAAGTATGTTTTCATCATTTTCCTATATTTCTTATTTTTATTTAAACACAAGCAATGGTTATTAGACATATTTTCTCCACCAAGTGATTTGTATATCAAATATAGTGATTTGTATTCTTTTTATACAGTAGTTTGTATTCCCTTTCCTCAGATAACTGCATGGACTTTCCTCATTCTCTTCCTATTACCATCCTATTTAAATCAATTGCCATCTTAATTAAATTCAAACCTACCCCAATCCTAATCAATTCTGCATTTTTTTTCTATAACAGTTATACCTATCTAACATTGTATATATTTTGATTATGCCTTTTCTTTACTGTCTGTTTTTCCCACATTGAAACCCAATGAGCACAAGATGTTTGCCAATAATGTCAATTTTGTATTTCCAAACCCTAAAATAGTGCCCCGATAAATGTATTAGAATGGCTGAATTTCACAAATGTTTACACTGTGGCTCTGCATGGAGTCATACCTTGTTCATGATCAGAAAACAGGTTATAGGAAAAGCACAAATTTGAACTCAAACAGTCTGACATTAGAGTTCACATTCTTAATCACGTCTTTGTCATACAGTATTTTTTCTACAAAATTATACCACCTTTATCAGAGTTGAAGCAGTATAATACATTACTTTATTATAATTAAAAATATTAACAAATATAGAGATTTTTGAGAGGTGTATTTTGCTGGCAGACTTCACTAGATCTACTAATAAAGACAGTGTAATTTTGGAGAGAGTTGCTAAATATTCTCAAATATACATTGTATAGTACTAGTTTCAGAAAGAAAGAACCCTGTAAAGGAAAGAGATATTTATCAGCTGATGTAATTGAATGGGGGAGAGAACTGTATTAGCCAGGTATAGGCTGGTTGTTGTAAGAAATGGCTTCAGAAACAGAGTGGCTCAACAAAAGGGAAAATATCCATGGGTGTAAACGCAGACTTTAGCTAACTAGGCCTTTTGGGTGTCTCTTTTCCTTGAGGTAATCCTGGGATCCAGGTTGCTCTGTGTATCTCCCAAGATGTTGCCCTCTTTGGCATGGTGCAAGAGGTTTCACACAGCATTCTGTTCACATTCCCATCTGAGGGAAAGGCGATTTTTTCACACTTGGAAAACAGTTTCAGATTTTTTGTCATTTAGGTGGTTTTTAAATAAAAATTCAATTATTTAAGAGACATAGGAATAAAGAGATTCATGTCTTGGCCATTATCTCCTTCAATTTTTCTTCCAACCATCCCCTCTTTGTTCTTTTTCTAAAACCTAACTGCATGCATATTAAATTGTTTAGTATTGTCCCAAACATCTTGAATAATTTTTCACTATCTAGCTCTTTTTCTAAATTTCCTTTTAGTTTGATTCGTTCCTTTTGGCTTATCTTCAGGTTCACTCATCCTTTCCTCAGCTCTACTGACTCTCCTGTTGAACCTGTTTATGGAATTCTTTGTTTCTGATATTGTGGTTGTGTGCTTTTAACAATTTTATTTCTAGTATTTTATGAGACACTACCGTATAGTGGCTGCTCTCTGATGAAGTTACTCATGTATCTGTTAATGTTGTTTCTGGGCTCCACTAGATCTTTTTACTTAGTAATTAAAATACTTTTTAGCCAATAACCACTAAGAACATCTGTGGTTCAACGAGTTGGCTTTATTATTCAATGCAGTGAATGAGAACTCAGGCAATAAGAAAATGTGCTGTTTCTAAGTAAAAGGGTGTTACAAAGAAACTATGATAGATTTAGACTTTGTTTAGATAATAAAGGAGAGGATATAAGGATGCAAAAGTCTATTATAGAGTGAATGCTCTCAGAAAGCAGGATCAATTTTATGAATAGTTATCTTAATAAAGCTTATCTATATTTAGGGCAGATTAAAGCAATAATAAAGTTATAGCTAGCAAAATAATAGCAGACCCTCATTTAGTAAGAGAGGAGGACATTTGGTATTTTGTGTGTTGAATTGGGATCTTGACTGAAGATCTCCCAGCCTGCCCCATTATTTTACAGGAACATTAGTAGAGAGCTGCAGAGAAGAGATTGAGAGGAAATGCAAATGCCTTGAATCTAGGTTTCTCTTCTTTTTCCAACCGACATTCTAGGGCACATTTGGGTTTAATAATTCTTTACAATTTATCTCATTTCTTTGTATCTGCTTGTACTATGGCCAACTCTTTCTTTCACCCTCTGACAAATTTGAAATTCTTCTTTGTCACTTCTAGATATTGTCCTTCCTTGGAATTCAAATTATTTGGAGGTTTCCAACTTTAACTTTCTGCTGGGCTCACGAACTTCTATGATTTTTCATAAGTTTATTGGATTTTTAAAAATTATTAGAGTTACAGGAATAGTTTATGCAGATACCTATATCCTAGGAGATAAGGAGAAGTGGAAGTTTTAAATTCCCTTTTAAATTCTAGATGTATCAAACAACAAAGTGGTTTGTCAAATTTAATGAAACCAATTCTTCCCTACTTTTTAAAAACATTTCTTTCTCTCTAATTTCTATGATTCATTTACCTTCATTACTTCATAAGGTATGGTCAGAAGAATTGATAAAAATTGGACAAAGTGAAAATAATTTTTTTTTATTTTGTGTATTAAAGTGCTTAAAAGTATGAACTGTGTAGTCAGGAAAAGTAGTTTTTAATGCTAGTATCACTAATGGACTATATTTTTTTGAGCAAATAACTTAAGTTTGCATGCATCTGTTTTCTCTTGTGTGATCTGTCATGATAGGTAAGAAAAGACCCTCATCTTGGAGTTGCTATGAGGATATGAGTTAGTTTATGTGGAACATTTATATATTTACAGTAATTCATAAATGACATAGAAATGCTTACTATTGCTATTAGCTATTGCGCTTTTCTTGCTCAATATTCATTAAAACTATATATATTTTTTGAGTAAAGTATATTACCCAGAAACTAATTTATGCCTTAAGGGTAAAATTGTGTACAGACATGGTACTGCCTTAAAGCAATTTACAGTATTAGATTAGTAGTAGATGTAGAGAGTTATGAAACTTTCATATCACCAAATATTAACTGATGACTCAAGTGATAAAAATGAAAAGTTCAAAGTTAGCAATGAAAGTTAGAAATTCTTTTTTGAGAAAAAGATAATTGAGCTGAGATAGGAAGGATTATTAACTTGAGAGTTAAATATAATGATTTTTATATTAACCTGATGAATAGAAAATCATGGACAATTTTTATTTCCACTATTTTGTTCCTACATTACTAGTAGAAAACTGGGTCAGTTCAATTTTCATGCAGGTTAAGTAGATATCAATTTGTCTAATATATAGACTAAATTATTGGTTGGATATTGGTAGGCAAAAGTGAATACATTCTTAGTACTAGTGCTAATCTGTTTCTTTCTCATAGAAAAATATTTCTGTTAGTTTAAAAGAGCAACTTAATGGATAAACCAATGTACAAAATGACTAAAATTTGCCTTCATAATTCAAAATCATGATTTGAATAGAAGAATGGAAGAATATATAGCATGATCCTCGACTGCTGCAAACATTTTGATTTTTGTAAGAGATAGGTGTTCAGAAATGCTTCAGAAGTAGTTTATTCTTTTATCCCAGAAAAATCAACTGAAAGATCATAATCAAGAAAATTAATTTCAAGATGCAGGGATTTCAAAAACTGGAATTCTTTATCAGAAAACATGGTATCCACATTATATTCAGTGTTTTGCCTCTGAAAATTTATTTTTTTCCCCAAGAGGACATTTGAGAATAGATTTAAGCCACACTCTGTTATCGAACATGTGTTTCTTCCAAGAGAGATATATGTATTTTCTAGGTGTAACTGATTAGAAGTTGATTTCCTGAAAATTATTGGATTGAATCTTAAATTCAGACTTAAGAAACAACTCTTTGATTACTTTGTTTTCATGAGAATGTTATGGTGGGTTTAATTACCCTGTTGGGGAAAGACTGACTTTCATTTTAAGAAATGTAAATTTATCTAAAACAAAGATGAGGTTATAAAATCAATATTTTCCCAAAGCATTGAGAAATGAATAGGCCCTAGACTAGCTGCTCATTATTTTTTCTTTAAGTTATACGACAGCGTATATGTATATATATACACACACACACACAGACATTTTAAATTTAAATGTAACTATATGTAGACACTTTGGCTCTTTTGAGAATAAATCCAGTGAATACAAGTATCCCATGATTCAAGGGACCATAATGATTCATATTTGTCACCACATTCTGCTGATATGCTAATGGACATATCAGTGAATAATAGTATGATTTCCTTAAATTCCCCTGTTTCTCTTAAATGTATAATTTTCTGAGAATTCTTGGTCACTGATCTCTGTAAAGCAAGGCCATTTCTTACAAATGAGGGCTTATGTTTTAGCAAATCATGTCCCACTACAGAAATTCTCTATATCACTATAAGTAGCTGGAAACATGGTAGGGAATGTATGAAGTTTATCCATTTCATCCAATATGCAAAAATATTCCTGTTTACTAATGTTAAGTGGTTACCAGGGTTAGGAATTTCATGGACATTATTTTATAAAATCTACATAGCAATCTGCATCCCAAATAATTTATTGCCCTTTATATATGAGAAAACACATGCCAAGCTAGATTTATAATTTACCAAAGTCACAGATTTAACAGACCCAGGATTTAATCTCAAATTTCTTTCATTCCACAGGCTAAGCCACTGAACCATATATACAATCTCAATCTGACATGAAAATTTATGCTATCATAATTGCCTAGAAACTGTGCAAATTATACCTTCACCTATTTGAATTATTTCTATAAAGTCATGCAGCTTAAAAGTGAATGAAAATTTACACATAATAATTAAATAAAATGACTTTTATATCAATAAGCTAACTAGCACATCACACTTAAAATTCATTTATAATCGTGTCAAAATAAAATTATGATACAAAAATAGCATACCCAAATGGAGGGTGGAAAATTCATGTTCTCTCTCTTCAATAATTCTTCTCATATTTAAACATAGTTCATTGTTTCTACTGCCCCTATTCTCTTACATTGCAACAAGAAAATTAAAACAAATTTGTGATTTGCAGCTTTATTGACCTAAGTATTAGAGAGACCTTCCTATTTTCTCAGCTACATTCCCTAAAGACATTTGGTTAAATTTGAATAGAACTCTGAGTAAACTAAAACACCTTATCTCAAATTTTAAAATTAAAGTTCTCTTACTCTAGTTTGAGATTTGGGGTTATGGCTTTTAAAATATTCTGAAAAACTTTTCCTCTAACCTCTGGAATTGAACTGGTCACTCAATCACAATACACTGTGAATTTTATGCGTTTGAATACTAATGTGAGGTTAAAAACTTATTCTTGAAGTTCAAGGAGATTCTTAAGGGGAAAATACATTAGTTTCTTCTGCAAGAGAAAAGCAACACTTTGAGATTTTCCTCCAATAATATTCAAGGAAAAGTTTCTGGAACAACAAACTACATTAAAAAATGACTACATGTAGGCATTTTGGCTTTTAACAAAAACTGATCCCTCAGTAAAATAATCATATGGTTTAAGAATGGAAAAATATTCTTATAATTATATTCTAGTATGTAATCCTAAGTCTGCTACATAATAGTTATGTAGCATTAGGTTAATAACATAAATTCCCTGAAATCTGTTTCCTTTTTCTGGAAATATAACCTCTTCAATTCCTAAAAAAAATTGAAAAATATGTATGGAATAAATAATATGAACTCAAAATCTATGAGGTGGTGAGTTTTTGTTTGTTTTTTTTATATTTTATTATTATTAGAATAATGAAAATGCTCTAATAATGATTGAATTGATGAATGCACAACTATAAGATTATACCAATTACCATTAATTATACACTTGGAATGGATTGCATGCTTAAATATGTATCAATAAAATTGATTTGTTTATAAAAACTTATAATTCTTAATTTTTTAATAAAATTAATGTGCTTCATATATAAATTTTAATGTGTTACACTTCAATTGGCATAAGAGATATTTTAAGCTCATTGAGAATCTCACCAAGACTAGAAACATTTGGATAAGAAGTATTAGCATTAGAGTTGGGCAGTAGACAGATAACTAATATTCTATTAATAAAACATTAGAATACAAAAGACTGGCAGTGTTAAACCTCACAAGTTTTGAGTTTTATATGGTCTTGCCTCCACTTATTGATGGCATATACTAATCTATGGAATAGTACGTAGCTTTATATATATATGAAACTTTCAAAATAATTTTGAAAAATACATGGATGCCTGGGTCCCATACCAAGAGATATTAACTTATTAGATAGGTAATGTTGGTCTTGAAATATGAATAAAAAGAAGAAATAAAGAAATGCTATAGTGGTAGGGATCTATACATTTAAGGCAAACCAATTAAAATTTAAGCAAGGCATTTTTGTTTCAGAAATAGACAAGATGATTTTACAATCTATATCCAAGGAATAAGATAATCAAAACAATTTTGAAAAAGAAGAATAAAGTTTGAGGAATCCCATGATCTGATTTACGAATTTATCAAAAAGCTAAGATAATCAAGAGTGTTGTATTGATGATGAAGAAAAAAATTATATTCCTTGACCAATGAAATTGAAAAGAGAGTTCAGAAATCAGAAAAAGATTCACATATATATGCTGAAGATTAGAGCCACCATTAAGATTTGAAGAATGCAAGCATGTTGAAGACACTGTATTTCTAATCAACACTAATATTTGGCCAGTGTAGGAAACAGATGATCTTATGTGAAGACTGTGGATTATCATAAGCTAAACCAGTTGGTTACTCTAAGTTGCAGATGCTGTTTCACATATAGTATGATTGCTGGAAAAATTAACACATTCCCAGGTTCTTGGTATGAAGATATTGATTTCAGCTGGTAAGGCCATCAAAAATAAATTCAATGTCCTTCTTCAGGTATATAGCCAATATTCACCACTATGTTATAATCCAGTCTGAGCCTTTATTGATTGAATTGACCTTCAGAAACTCATCTCTCTGGACCATTAAATTGATGGAATTGGACCTAGTGAATAAAAAGTACAACTACTCTAGAATTATTTGTACTATCTTTGCATGTCTGTAGGTGGTTAATAAATTCAACCAAAATTCAGGGGCTTTCACATGAGTGAAATTTGTAGGAATCCAATGAAGAAGACAATGTCAAGATATGTCTTTCCTGGGGAAGTTCAAACTGATGCATCTTCCTAGTCCTACCAAACAAACAAAGAAAAACAAAATAATAAAAAACAAAAACAGACAAAATGCTTAGTTAGCCTCTAAGCAGTATGGAGCAAAATATTTGTCATTCAAATATGCTACTCTGACCCATTTATTGAGAAACACAAAAAGCTGCAAGTTTTGATTGGGTCTGGAATAAAAGGATGCTCTGCAAAAGGCCCAGACTACCATGCAAGTTGCTTTGTGGTATGGACCATAATGATCCAGCACATCTGATGGTTCTTGAAGTGTCAATAGCATTCAGAGATGCTGGTGGGAGACTGTGACAGGGTTCTAAATGAGAATCATTAGTGAACACACGTGGGACTTTAAGGCAAACCTTGCCATCTTTTGTTGATAATTATTCTCCTTATGAGAAATAGCTTTTAGCGTATTTTGAGGGCCTTTGTAGAGACTGAATGCTTACCATGAGAATTGAGGGGCCCATCATAAAATATCTGACCCACAAAGCTATTAAGTTGGGCAAGCACTGTGGCATTTCATCATCAGAAGTAAGTGGCTTAGAAGAGGTTAAGCTCTAGAAGTACCTGAAGGCACAAGTAAGTTACTGAATAAGTGTCTCAAATGTCTGTGACCACCAATTGTTCCAACTTATCTTTCCTTACCCAGACCACAGGTTTTGCTTCTTATGGCGTTCTTCACAAAAGTGAAAACTTGGGACTAGTTTACATAGGGTTTTACACAACATACAGAAATCATTCCAAAATTGGATAGCAGCTGCAATACAGCCCCTTTCTCTGATATTAATAAAGGAATATTTTGAAGGGAAGTACATAAAATGGTCAGAAACTCAGTGTATCTGGCAATTTATTTTGCTTGGAAGTAAAAATGGCCAGAGATGCATTTGTATACAGGTTCATGGGCTGTGGCCAGTAATTTAGATGGATTGTCAGGATTTAGAAGGAACATATTGAAAAATTGGAGTATAATTAATCTTGGGGAGAGGTGTATGGATAGAATTTTCTGAATGAGTGTAAAACATGAAGTTATTGTGTGCCATGTAAATGCTCACCTGATTGTTTCCTTAGCATAGGAGTGGAATTTAAAATCAATCGAACAGGATGACGTGCTGTGCTAATATCAGTCAGCCTTTTGCCCAGCCACACCTATCATTGTCCAAAGGGATCATGAAAAAAGTCACCATGGTGGTTTGGATGGAGGTTATGCCTGGGCTCAACATCATGAATATCCACACACCAAGGCTGACCTGTGTATAGCCACTGTTGGGTGACCAATTTGCCAGCAGCAGAGACCAACTCTCAGTTCCTGATAAGTTACATTCCCCAGGTGATCACCCTTCTAACAGGTGGCAGGTTACTTATATTGGACCACTTTCATCATGTTGGGACAGTATTTTGTTCTTATTGGAAAATGATTTTTATGGATACTGATTTGTGTTCTCTACACACAATGCTTCTGCCATGTCTTCCAGCTGTTGCCTTTACTGAATGTGTTATCCACCATCATGTTATTCTAAAGGAATTATTTCTGCTGAAGTAAATCACAGTAGATCAAATAAAATATGACCAGTGGATGCATGTTCATGGAATTCATTAATCTTACTATGTAACCCATCATCCTGAAATAACTATACTGAGAACTACCGAATGATTTGTTGAAGACTCAATCCCAATTTCAACAGGGGAGCAATACCTTTCAAGGTTGGATACATTTTTTTCAATGGACTATATATCCTCCAAATCAGTGTCCACACTAAGGTGCTATTTCTCCCATAGCTAGGATTCACAGACTCAGGTACACAAAGTGGAAATGGGAGTGACAACAATATTTATTACCCATGTGATCAACCAGCAATATTTTTTTCTTCTTATCCCTGCAAATTTAAGCACTGGTGGCCAGAAGGTCTCCAAAAGTAGGCATGCTTCACAGGTAAAAGCAATGATTCCATTAAACTGGAACATAAGACTCCCACCTGTTCATTTTGATGCCTCTGAGTTAATAAGCAAAAGGGAGGTGCTATACTGACTGGGAAGATTGACCTTGATTACCAAACGGAAATTGGACATTTAATGGATGTAATGAAGACTACATGTAAAATGTGTGTTTCTTAGTACTACCATGCCCTGTGATTAAGTCCATGGTAAAATTCAAAAACCCTATTTAAGGAATGAAGGTTTGCGTCACCCCACCCAGGAAAGTATCATGATTAGGTGAGGTGCTTACTGAGGGAAATGGGAATATGGAATTAGTAGTAGATGAAAGTATTTGCAAATACTAGCTATTACCATGTTACCTGTTGCAGAAACAAAGCCTAGTTGTTATGTATCTTGCTTTATGTTGTTATGATTATGTGTACATATTGGATCTATGCTTCTTTGGTTATTATGACCTCTCTTCTATTGACTTCTAACTTCTTGCATGGCTTTCTCCAGCCTTTGGATCCTAGTGTCTTCTTTTCATAAAGTCCCCTGTAATTCTGATTAAGACACATATCCTGGAGAATTAGAAACCTCCTCAGCTAAATAGTCAAGCTTGTCACTTTTAAATTCTGCCTTCCATCTGGCATCAGAACACAATTGTTCCAAGTTCTCTGCCACTTGGATCACCTTTCTTCTAGCTACAATGACACATTCATCATTTCTGTCAAAGACCGCATCAGAAGTATTTTAGCATCCATATTTCTAGCACCAGTCTCTTCAAAGCAATCTAAGCCTTTTCTATCAAGTATTTCACAATTCTTACTGAATTTTCCCCTTACCTATTTCAAAATCCCTTTTTAACATTTTTGGTATTTGTGTAGGAACACTCCACTTTCCTGGTACCAATTTCTGCTTTAGTTTGCTAAATGCGGCCAAGCAATATACAGGAAATGGATTGGCTTTTCAATGGATATTTATTAATTTATAAGCTTACAGTTCTGATGCCACAAAAGTGTGCACATAAAGACATTTTCAGTGATGATTTCTCCCTGAGTTACAACTGTGGGTGATCAGGCACATGGCAACATCATAAGAAGATGTGCAGCTTTTCATGATCAGGCATATGGTAGAGTTCACTCATCAACCCCCTTTCCTCTCAGCTTCTGCATTCCTCTCTGTCTTTGAAGCTTTGTTCTGTGTCTGTGGCTTTTTATCTCTCCATTTATAAAGGACTCCAGTAAGAGCATTAAGCACCACCCTGGTCACAGAATCTAATCAAAGGCCCATAACTTAAATAATCGAATAAAAATTTTCACCTATAATAGATTTACACAGATAGAAATGGTATGAATTTAAGAACAGGATTTCCTGGGGTCTACAAAAGACTCAATAAACCACAAATTGTAACAAATAAATCTAAAAACATCTATCTTCCTACCAGTGCCATATTATGGACTAAAAAATATAACTTTGCATTCTGATTCAGGTAAATCCTTAAACTATATGACTACAGGAAATATTTCTTTTTTTCATCTTTCATTTTCTCCTATTCTTTTACATGTAAAAATTAAGTGTTATGTCTAGGTACAATAATTATTAATTTTTATAATTTTACTTAATTATAGTTCTCGATAGCTGTTTTAATTGGGACTCATGTAACAGGTTTTTGATTCAATGAACTAAAACTAACCTAGATAGAACTAAAACTAAATAGATTTTTGAACAAAATGTGATTAAAAGGAAGCATAGAAAAGATTGGCACTCCATTGCTGTTTGTAATATACAAGACTCAGAAAAAAAACAAAACCCAAATATGCATTTAGCTTAAACTCATGAACTCAATCCTTAGCCATGAAGAGAAGTATAATTACATAACTAAGTATAATATATGTATACTTAAATACATAATGATAAATATATTAAAAATGATTTGGAATAACACAAAAAGGTCATGATATTCACTAGTGTTTGCATATAGATGGGAATAGAAGGCTTTGAGTCAAGGGAAACTTAGATTATCTGTAATGATTCATTTCTTTCAAAAATAAAGTATATAGACAGCCAGCAAGATGGCAGCAGAGTAAGGAGCACCTAGAATCAACTTCTGCTACAGGGCAGTTAGTAATCACCCAGAGCTATCTAAAGCACTTGGTTGGGGGCTCCAGGAGACCAGAAGTTCATCCTGCAACTTCCTTGAAAGAGTGGAAGGAGGAGACTGCCCATCTGCAGAGAAGATTCATAAGTAGAGCACTCCATGCCATGTAGGCCAATGCCTGTCCTCCACTGGAGGCACAAGCTGCCTCAGGAGCTATTCCATGGCTGGAATTGGAGCTCCATCTCTAGCAAAGAGGAAGCTGGCAGGTCCTGTGCCAGCCTATCTAGGTAAATTCCAGTATAATTTGCTGGCACAGACTGAATAATCGGAAGTCTACCAGGTCAACTGCGGTCCTCTTTGACCTGCACGGCATAGATTTCTGCCCACACCTGCAGCACTATCCCCACCCCAGGCAGGGGAAAAATGGGCATGAAGCTTCATCAGTCTCTCTGAGCAGCTACAGTCTAGGTCTGCATGAGTTAGATTATTCCACACAGCTGTGACTCTGTTCCAACCCCTGGCAAAGGAGAAAGTTGGGAGAAGCTTCATTGGTACTAGGGCAATGAGGGCAGCTTAAGCCTCCACAGCTTATACAACCAACGGCATCCTTGTTTCCTACTACACAATCAGCAAGGGAGAAAGGGCAAAAAGCCCTAAACTAAAGAGAAAAACTGCACCCAGAATAAACACTCTAGTAGGCCAGATGCCAAGACACAAACAAAAATTACAATCCACAGCAAGTAAAAGGAAGATATGGCCCAGTTAAAGGAATAAGATAAGCCTCCAGAGGACATAAAGGAGTTGAGACAACTAATCATAGATGTTCAAGCAAATCTCCTTAATAAATTCAATGAGATTAAACTGAGGCTAAAGAAATTAAGCATAGTAAAAAGAACTTGGATGAGCACAAAGAAGAATTTGAAAGCATGCATAGAAAAAAAACCAGATCTTATGGGAAAGAAAGATGCAATAAATGAAATTAAAAATACACTGGAATCATATAATAGCAGATTTGAGGAGGCAGAAGAAAGGATTGGTGAGCTTAAAGAAATGGCCTCTGAAAGCAAACATGCAAAAGAAGAGATGAAGAAAAGTTTGGAAAAACTTGCACAATGTCTCAGGAAACTAAACGACAGCAAGAGACATGCAAACATGAGTGTCATGGGTGTCCCAGAATGAGAAGAGAAGGGAAAAGGGGCAGAAGGAATATATGAAGCAATAGTGGTAGAAAATTTCCCAACCCTATTGAAGGACATAGATATACAGGTCCAAGAAGCACGACGTATTCCTATTTGAAAAAATCTGAAAGACTAACTCTGAGACACATCCTAATCAGAATGTCAAATGCCAAAGACAAAGGGAGAATTCTGAGAGCAGCAAGAGAAAAGCAATGCATAACATATAAGAGATACCCAATAAGATTAAGTGCTGTTTTCTCACCAGAAACAATGGAGGTAAGAAGACAGTGGTATGATATATTGAGACTACTGCAAGAGAAAAACTTCCAGCTAAGAAACATATCCAGCAAGATTAACTTTCAAAAATGAGGGCGAGTTCAGAATAGTCACAGATGAACAGAAACTGAGAGATTTTGTAACCAAGAGATCTGATTTGCAGGAAATACTAAAAGGTGTCCTACAGCATGAAATGACAGGAGAGAGAGGCCTGGAAGAGAGACTACAAATGAAGATTATATCAATAACAGTAATTAAAAGTGTCAAAAGAGTGGTGAAAATAAAATATGACAGATAAATCCCAAATATTCAGGTATAAGCTTAACCAACAATGTATAACACTTTTATTCAGAAAACTATAATTCATTGTTAAAAGAAATATAAAAAGACCTAAATAATTGGAAGAAAACTCCTTGCTCATGGATTGGAAGACTAAATATCATTAAAATATCAATTCTACTCAAATTGATATACAGATTCAATGCAATCCCAATAAAAATTCCACTACATTTTTTAAATAAATGGAAAACATGATTATCAAGTTTGTTTGGAATGGTAAGTGGTCCTGAATAGCCAGAAACATCTTAAAAAGGAAAACCAAAGTTGGAGACCTTTCATTTCTGGACTTTGGGTCATATTGCCTAGCAACAGTGGTGAAAATAGCATGGTACTGGCATAAAGACAGAAACATGGACCAATGAAACCAAAGTGATGGTTCAGAAACACTCTCATATCTATGGTCAAGTGATTTTTGACTAGCCTGTTAAACCTACCCAGCTCAGGCAGAGCAGTCCATTTAACAAATGGTTCTGAGAAAACTGGATATCCATAGCAAAAGAAGGAAAGAGGACCCTTATCTAACACCTTATACAAAAATTAATTCAAAATGAATCAAAAACCTAAATATAAAACTAAGTGCCATAAAACTTCTAGAAGAAAATGTAAGAAAGTATCTTCAAGACCTGGTGGTAAGTGGTGGATTCCTAAAGGAGATAATAGGATGACTGACATGGACTACTGATATTATTGTATGTAGAAATTTTAATTAACTTTACTCTAAAAGTGTGGCAATGTACAGAGTTGATAGTAACACATTATAGTGAGTAACAACTGGTTTATAAATGGGGATGTGGCTAAAAATGGTAGTCTAGGTATGTAAATGCCACCTGACAGAAAGCTAGAGAATAATCTAGGGACTGAATAGCACAGTAAACCCAGAGTTGGAACAGAATTGTAGTTGATAGTACACACGCAAGAGTGTTCTTTGTGAGCTAGAGCAGTTGTACATCACTATTGCAGGGAGGTGGGAATGTGGAGAAGCATCAGAATAATATAACTGGAGTGACTTATGGACTGTGATTAATAGTAATAATACAATATTCTTGCATCTATGCCAAAGATCTACTGTGTTGATAATGGGGTAGTATGGAAAATGTATGCCAAATGTACACTACTGACCTGGTAATAATCTGATGATATTATCTCATAATTCACAACAAATGTTCTACCACTGTGTGGTGTGTTGATAGAGGGATGTTGTTTGGGCATTCTGCACATGTGTCTGACTGTTTTTTAATTTATAACTTTCCTCTTAAAAATTTATTCAAAAAATAATAATAGGGTGTGTTGGGGGAAAAATACACCAAATGTAAGATAAGGACTATAATTAGTAGTAAGATTTTGACAATATTCTTTCATAATTTGTAATAAATGTCTCACAACAATGCAAGATGTTGGTGGAGGGTTGATGTATGGGACCCCTCTATGGTGTTATGATTGTTTGCTTTGAAAGTTCAGAACTTTTACTATACACTTATTATTTATGTGTGCTCATGTATAAATGATATAAAAATAATAAAAATAGGGTTGGTTGGGGGAAAATACTTTGGCTAGAAGTAATATTTTGATGATGCTTTTTATTAATTAGTTAAAAATGTTTAACAGCAATGCAAGGTATTGTTTGTAGGGTGAGGTATGAGAGCCCTGTATGATGTTATGTATGTTTGTTTCATAAGTTCACAACTATTGTCATAAACTTATTGTTTATGTATGTTCATGTATGAGTGATATACTTCAT
>JAQZBX010011755.1:21587-42316 GCA_029593785.1 Cabassous unicinctus | reverse complement strand
TTTTTTTTTTTTTGAGGGGTGTATTAAGGGACCCAAAAGGAGTCCTCTGCTAGATCACCGCCTTCACCGAGGGGACCCTAAATAGGGTCATGGAAACTAATCAAGCCCTACTCACTTCCTGACCTCCCCAGGAGCACTGAAGCTTTGATGCTTGTCAGTGCAGAGCGATAAAATTGGCTAACTCCACCCCCTCTGGGGCCAGGGCTAAGCATCAGTGGGCTCCTGGGTAAATCAAGTTTGCTCAGCAGTTTCACTTCTCCCCTCAGCCTGGTACTGTTCGAGCTGGCTTATCTGATCCCCAAAGCTATGAGGGGGTCCAGGCAGCCAAATCCACAGAAGTTAAACCCCTCTCCACCTTCTGTCAGAGCCCTCCCTCCCTCAGAGTATGCTCCCTCACACCGGCAGGCAGTGGGAGTCATGGATGTAGGATCCGTGGCTCCAACCAGCCATTTTCTGTGCAGGCAGGGCTCAGCTGTCTGTGTTGACCACCACAGGAAGGCTCAGAACTCACGAATCTCCACCGATCACTCCACACCATTGATCTGCCCGCTGCTAGATGACCCAAGCTTCTCACTCCGTGCGCCCTCAGCACAGACCCTGGGGCAGGACCCTGTCCACAACCGGTTGTCCCCGGAGATCTAGTTCATAAGTACCCACCTAGATCGACGCCATCTTGGTCTCCTCTCAAGCTTCCCTTTTAATCAGCTCTCAGGATTGGAGTCTGTGCACATGTCTCCTCCACTGTCCCAGAACCTTCCTGTCTAGTGGAACAGTCCCTTCCTGGAATGTCCCAGGAGTAGTGTACTTACTTCCTACCTATATTCCATCTTTAAGTTGAGTTAACATTCTTCTCCCTGTGAGTGTCACCTGCTGAGCTGAAGGTGTGCCTCTGAGGGCTTCCTGAGCCTTGGCATCTTCCATGACAGGAGAGACCAGCTGTGTGGAAGTGATATTGGTTTAGGACAGAATTCCACTTCCTCTCTGTTACTTTGTCCTTCCCCAGGAGTGTCAAATCCTCAGGAACTTCTCTTCCATCCACACCATCCTTTATGCCCTTCAGAGCAACTCAATCCACTGCCTGAAGGAGATATGGGAAGAAGTTTCCAGGTGGGCTTGCCTCTCTCCACAATAGCCCCAGGAAGACCAGGGACCTATCCAAGGGTAGGCATTATGCCTCAGTGGCCTGGGCTCTGCAGGAAGGCAGTGATTCCTGGGGCCAGAACCCACTCTGGGGTGGGGCTTTCAGTCTTCATGTGACCTGAAGACAATAGTTCTTCCTGAGGACAAGTGGTTTATCTTACTTGTTAGATACAGAGCTGAGTCACTTCACAGCTTTCCAAGGGTTTGCAAAAAGGCCCCACAACACTTTGTCCAACTGAAATAAAAATTGGTAAAAAAAAAAAAAAAAAGAAAAAGTCTGCTCAGGTGCCATGGTATGGAAGTGCCAGCTGTGCCACATGACAGTCCACCCCTCATTACCCTGTGACCCTGAAGGGGTCAGAATCACCTTGATTCATATCCACTCATCCAGGCAGTTAGGATCCTCTGTGTCCAAAATCACAGATATTGCTCTCTTACCACTTATCATCAGTCTCCAACTTTTCAATTCCTTCCCCACCCCAAAGGGACAGCACCTGTGAATACCAAACATTGAAAAACAGTGCACTGATCAGGGACCTACTGATCCAGGAAAAGTGGAAGCAAAGTTTGCAAACAGGGAAGAATTGGGTGCTCCTGGTTTCACAGTGAAAGTTTCTTTGAAAAAATTCCAGTCCAATCATTTCTTGATCTAGAAGAAGAAGGATTTATTTGGTCATTCACAGCTGGGGAGCATTGAGGGGCCATAAGCCCTAGTCATCAGATGTGGTGGCAGGTTTCCAGGAGGATAGGCTGAACCATAAGATTTAGCAGATCTCCTTTACATGGGTAGAGTCTCATCCAGGGGCCTTGACTGCAGTGACATATGTCCAGATGGTTATGAGATATATTTGGGAGACATATGAATTATGGTGCCTCATGTAAACCAGGAAAACAGGAAGCAAAATGTAGGCCCAGTGCTCCTGGCAGCCTATGTCTTGCCTGTCCAGTCAGAGCTGATACATTACGAGACTACTTCCTGGGTGGACAAAAGAAATTTCTCCACAGGAGGAACTCCCTGAGGGGCTATTTGGGTCAGGAGCAGTATTTGGCATGGTCTTGGGCAGAGATTGTGAGGCAGAGACTCCAGGGATTTAGGAATAAGGAGTTTATCAATCAGGCTTCCAGAAGCACAGCTTCCATCTCCCTCTGTGGCTCTTCTGGCAGCATTCCTTGCTACACACTGTGAGGGTTGGTTAACTGAATCCTGGTCAGTGATGGCTGATGGTGAAGTGACTTCAGCTTGGACAGGGCCTGACACTAAGATTGTGGAGCCAGTGACTCTTTCAATGCCTCCATTTGGACAAAAGCAATTCATGGACCTCTTAAGGCTATGTCTCCTCATCTGAAAATGGAGTGATGACAAACTGTGGGGTGTTCTTCATGGAAAGGGGAGAGGTTCAAGGGAGGACAGGAATGTTGGTGAGCTTTCCCATGGATCTGAGTTGGAGAAGGTGATGTAGAGAGGGCCACAATAAAAGGTTGTAGCCCTGAGTCTTCATGGGTGCAATTCTCACACTTTACAGATGAGCCACCAGGTTCATGGAGATCAGGCATCTCACCTAGGTCAGACACCAGAATGTGTTGGAGCCTGGGACTCACATCTCCAGTCAGTGCTAATGGCTAGTGGCAGCAACATTTCTGCCAGTAGAGGCAGGCAGCCTGTCCAAGGTCCCAGCACAGGACCTAGGGTCAATTGGATGAAGGGAGGATGGCCTCATGCACCTTGTTCTCAACCATGAAAGGAGGGAATCTCCAAGGCTTTCAACCTGGAAATGAAGCTAAAAAGAACCCAAGAGATGCATCTGTAGGAGAGGTTAAGTGTGGCTGAGGCCAGGGTGGGGCAGGGCATGCTGGCCTCTAAGACATCAAGGGGACTGTATTTGCTAGGTAACTAGAAGTGATATTTGGGTCCTTGGTCCTTGGAGGGCTATTGGGGTGATGTGGTGAAAATGCCCATATTGGCCTAATGAAAGGTCCAGTTGGGGGGTATGAGTCTGAGTTGGGGGTGTTTCCCTACCTGATGCCACATATTGTCATAGAGGGCACTGTTCCTTAGCTGGGGACATTCCTCAGGGAACTGGCCATGCTGGAGTCATCTCTACAGGACCATCTTGATGTGAGTAGGCCTGGGGTCATGGTGGGGTGGGATTAGGACCCAGAGGCTTTGGGGAGAAAGTCCCTTTAAGAGCCATGAGTCTCAGCACTGGGCACACCTGGCCCATAGGGGCCTCACTGCACCCTTGTGAGCTGGAGGTTTCAGGTCCACTTTTCAGATGACTATGCAGATGCATTCACTTCTCATTGCACAACTGAATAAGGCCCTACCTGAGCTGGGCATGGCCTCTGCATGGCTTGACCTTGATGGGAGGATGAGTTTTGGCCTCTCCATGGCTGGAAAGTTTGGGAGAGGATGAGCAGTCTCTTTATCGTGAATCCACAGACTCTCCCTATGCCATCATATCTGCCTCAGGTCCTCCTCCTCTAGTGCCTCACACCTGAATAGTTCCATGTCCTAGGAGCGCTGGCCTGTCCCCTAGAGGGTCCTCCCAGTAATGCACATGAGAAGAGATGAGAGGAGCTGGTAATGACATGAAGGACCTCTCCTGATGGAGCTGGGCTGTCTGTCTTCCATGAGACAATGACCTATTATTTTAAAAAGGAGAAATGTGAGTAGATGTGAGCATCAATGCAAGGGTAGGATGTGGGTTGGGGGTGAAGACAGACATCCACCTGGTCAGGACATTCCAATGCTCCATCTTCCTTCTGCTTTGTTTGATTCTAAGAGGTGAGGTAGACCTGCCACACTGAGTTTTGGTAGGATGTGACCTTTTCCTGGAGGAGGAGCTGTGTGACTCCTGTTCTGAAAACAGGTCTGTCTTAGATGAGAGTTCAGGTGATGAGGGGGCCCTATGAGAGCAAAGACCCTAACACAGGCAGCAGCCCTTGTTTTGCCCAGCATACCCACCCAGGCCTCCTCCCTTTCTGCTCCTTCCCTCTCATCCCAGGAATACTAGGTCTTTCACAGATCCAGTTCCTACAGTCAAGCTGCACCTATGACCATCTGGTTCCTGATGATGAATTTCATTCCTGGCTTGGGGCATTGAAGCAGTTCAGTGAGGCTGAGAGGTATGGGCAGGTCAGAAGTTGGGCAACAGCAGGGCACACCCTCTCCTTCACTCAGGTTCAGAAAGCCTGTAGCCAGGGCTCTTGGTTATCATCAGACACATGGCCTGGAGACCCCTGAGGCTCTGAGACTTCTCCTTCAGATGAGACTCTGGGAAGGACCCTGAGGTTTGTCTTCTGGTAGTCTCACAGCAGACATCTGCCATGTATCTACCATCTGTCTTCTGAATTGGCTTCCTGTCTCTGTCAACCAGCAACACATTCCAGGCCAAAAACATCCCAGATGCATTTGCAATACAGGGCAGGCTAGTACAGCTGTCTCAGGGCTCAGTGTCACTTCAGGCTACAAGAGGGCTCAGGGAATTGACAGTTTAGTTTCAGGATTCCTGTCCATCTCTGATGAGCTCTGTGACAGCATCAAGTCCCACATCAATCTGGGCTTGTTTTCCCTTGAAGAAAATGTGTGATGCTGAGTGATCTTTCCAGTGCCTGGTGCTCATGTCTCCTGTGGACTGAAGGAGCACATGGTAGGTAACCCAGAGCCCAGAGGGCAGTGGGATCATGAGATTGTGGATGGGGTCTTGCTGGAGGATTCAGGAAAGCCACCCTTCCTTCCAGCCACAGGGACACAGCACTGAGACCAATAATAGTGTCACCTCACCCTCCAGTGACCAGCCTCAGTATGGCTCTGACCATAGTAGTGCAGATGCAGTTACCTGTACCCTGCATTCCTGGCTAATGCTTGCAACCATGATCAGGAAATCCACATGGACTTTGACCATGAGTTCCCTGATGGCCAGGAGAAGACGGTGACTGCAGTTTTTCCCCGAAGGTCCAGCCCCTCATCCTAACTTCCCAGTGTCTCCATACATTTTGCCCTACCCAAAAAGGGGGTGGAGGAGATCCAGCTTTAAAGACAGCTCTTTGAAGGCCCCTAGAGACCATTGCCAGTCTGGGGTTTCCTCCAAGCTCCAGGAATTCTCCTGAACTTGGCTCTCCTTCAGTTTCAGGAATCAACCCCCCTTCATGCTTGGAGTTACTGAGTCAACTCAGCCTCAACAGTACCTCCTCCTCTTTGACCCACCCCATGCCCAATGCCACACTGTGCACCCACAGAACATCAGGCCAGGAGCTGCTCTATAAAAAGCAGGTGGGTGACTACTGAATCACCTGTGTCAGTCTTGACATGGTCAGTGGAAACAATTTCAAGAGTATCCTGGTGAGCTAAGCAGGTGGCTGTCCTCTGGAACCCCTCATTGGGTCAGGCAGTGAATGAGGAATGATTAATGTGTGCCCACCCTGCCCTCTTGGAGCTGCCAGGCTAGTGGGTTAGGAAGCACAATCAGATCTCAAAGGAGCAAAAACTGGGTACAAAGGCAGTTAGGGCTGAGGATGGTAGATGGAATCACACAGCTTGGGAAGAACTCACTTGGGCTGCCTCTGAGAGGAAGGAAAATAGGGACAGCCTGGAAATTCCCAAGCACAGTATATGCGTGGCCCATCTGAGGAGCAGAAAGGAGGCCAGAAATGAAGGTGGAGGGTTTAGGGAGTGAAGTTAAGTCATAGAGGATATAGGGGCTAGGTTGCATTGGGCCTTGTGTGGGGAAGCCCAGGAATGTCAGATAGGGGTTGTTGCAGACACCTGGGCAGAGGGAAGGGGCTGCCCCAGTGTGGTGGAAATGAAGGGGCCTGATCCTGGATAGATCTGCAGATCACACCACCCCATCCCCAATCCATACACATGCTGGCTGAGGTGCCATGTTACACACCTGCCTGGCACTGCACTTTTCTGGCCAACTGGAGCTATGGGGGTGATACCTAAATTCTGCCTTGTATGACTCTTCATTGGAGCCCAGCCTGTGCCCAAGAACTCAGGGTGAGGCAGGTGATATCTGTTATCTTCCTCAGCAAGGCCCATCACATAATACATCCATGGGCTGCCAGTTTCTCCTCCTTTCTGAAATCCAGGCTTGAACTAGATGTCTGTTCTTGGATTTCACTCATATTGTCATTCTGGAGGAGATGTTCAATGGTGCAGGCCCCAGGGGCAATTAGATTCCCAAGGTTTGCTGGGAGGAGGTGAAAGAGACCAGTCCAAGCTCTCCACATCCATCTCCAACATTCCTTTATGGTGGTCCTGTGTCCTTGGTATCCTTGGAAGCCATAGGAGCTCTGCAGATTGAGGACCCAAGGTAGAGGACTCAGCCCTCAGGGGAATGAGCTATGATAGAGAGGAAAGTTCTTATAGGAGATACAGGCTCCAAAGATTAGAGAATATCCCCTTCATTCCATGGAGATGTATGTCCCAGGGTAGCATAAGAAACAATGAGTCCACTATTCTCCCAGCTCTACTTGGATGCTCAGAGCCCTGTCCTCAGGGCTGACACAGCTTCAAAGGTATTCCATCCACTGCTCTTCAGGGAGCTACCCCAGGGTCCAGGTTCTGATGGCCTGTCTTCAGACACTTCCCAGCTGACTTGCCGTGATTGGGCTCCAGCCATGATCCACAGGGCCATGGAGAAACACAATCTGAAGGAGGACAATTTTGAGTTCTACAAGCTGGTGCAATTGAATTCAGAGGCTTGAAGTAAGTCAGGGGGCACATTGGAGAGGGCAGCAAGAAGGGGGGTGCCACAGCACATCACCACTCCCAAGACTGAGGCTGTTTGCTGCAAAAAACCGGCCAAATGGGTGGTAGACTGTATTTTGCATACATCCTTACCACTCCCAAGGAAGCCCTTAGTGCCTGCAGAAACTTCCAATTTTGTGCTCCGTCTCTCATTGTTGTACCCACCCTGGATGTGACTGAGGCAGTGAGGAACCTAGTTGAAAGCTCTCATTTTTCAGGAGCCAAGGAAAATACTTTTCCACTTGGCCATTGGCCATGAGGCCATGCACACATGCTCCCTTCACAGGGTGTCCTCTGGCCTGGATGTGATGTTTGGTGCATCCATAACTATAATGAGTGCTGTGGGCACAAATAACAAATATTAAAATCCATGCATATAAGATGCTAAAAACAGAGCAAAATCTCCTTAATCTCTTTTGGAGCCTCTGAGGAGCCATATGAGTATTCACTGCAGAGACACGAAGACAGGCAGTTTGGGACCTGTGTCCATGGAGCAGTTATTTTTAACCTCTGTGCCTGTTTCTCATCCACAATTGGGAGGAAAGCAGTCAATATGAGAGCACATATTATGTCTCTGTGCCCAAAATGTTACTATTTCTTTTTGGTGGGGTAATCATGCTCTTTCAAGCATTAAACTTGGATACTAGCCCTGACTCCTTGGAAGTTGTTTTTCAAATCTCTTTTTTCCATGAACATTTTGGTGAGATACCCATGGTGGGTTGGACGACATCCAATAGTAAAGGAAGACTGAGGCCTCGAGGGGATAAGTCTAGAAATTTAAGCATGCATTCCAGGCAAGAGTAGGAATTCCAGCCCATCATTGCCTTTTATCAGGCTCTAAGTCAGATTGGACAGGTGGAAAATATGATCAGAGAGGAAGTCCTTTTTTGCTGTGCGATACCCCAAGGCAAGGAGACCCCCTAGTTCTCTACTTAAGAGGCCTGGCCCTGTCCTGCCATTTCCTGGGCTTCAGTAGCCTTGTATGGAGGAGTGTGGGATTCAGGGGACATGTCTGCATTCTACAAGTCTTGTTCTGACTCCAAGTTTGTCATCAATGTAGGTATCCGGGCATGGGGAATGGCAAGACCATATTGGAGAGCCTTCTGACAGCTCTAGACTGAGGTTCCCAGTTGTGAAGCCTGGTGACTTTTGAACAAGATTCCTTGGGATCAAAGCTTCTGGTGCCTTGCCTTTGGGCAGGTGTCAATCAGAGGGGTCCTTGCTGGTCCTGGAGCTGGATTGGGTGGCTCATGTCTCTGGTGCTGACTGGCCCTTATGAGATAAAGAAGAGGTTTAGTCTGTGACCCCTGGTGGCACAGCTGATCTCCCTTCTGCCCATCTCCACCAGAGCTGAAGGTCCTTGACAGTGCCAATGTCTTTTCTTCAATGGACTCATCGGGTATCTATCATTTCCTCTTGACCAAGCAGTCCTTTCCCATGGGGACCAAAATCAACAAAGAAGCCCGCTCAACCATTATGTGGAGGAATAAGGACTCAATTTCAAAAAAGACAACTACTAACAGGCCCTGGTGCCTGCCAATCTCAGGGTAACCCTTCTTTGGTCTAGCTGTTCAACAGGGTTACCCATCCCAAACCAGAATATGCCAAGCCAGGTGAACACTTCTCTCTTAACCTGGCAGCCTGGGCCTACCCCTGACTCCAGTTTCTCCCCTGAACCTCTCCTGCTGCCTGGCAAGACCCTGTCCCTTGACAGACTGGACTCCAGTGGATCACTCACTGCCTTAGGAGGCACTGCAGTCTTCTTAGGCCCATGGGCACCCACCCATGACCAGGGGTCCCATTCCTGCCTTGCCACACATTAGTCTTTCTAAGGTAGACCAAACACTCTATTATCAGAACATACCAGGAGTAACTACTTCCCCACCCACACCCACCCTAGTCCCTCACCTCTAGAAAAGCATTCAGTGGTTGATTCCACCCAGCCAAGGATTCCATGAGTGAAGGAGGAAGGTCCCAGCCAGGCCCAAGCATGTCAAATCTCAAGCCCAGCACCAGCCATACAACATTGCTTCCTTTGGTTTATGGACCACATGAGATGGGGTTTGTAGGAGGTTATATTTGAGAGGATGAGAGGATTATTGAATTGTTTGTACTTTAAAAACCACCAAAAATTACCTAATAAGTAGGGATATTTATTTTTTGTAAATAGCAAATCCTCTACTTGAATATCATATTAAATCCTGTTTCTACTCCCACTAGGGAGTTGAGTTTTGCTTCTTTTATGTACTGTGTTGATTTGAATGAGCTAACAGCTTTCACATAGTTCAAGTAAGGAACCATGCAGGGTGGCAGATTATTGTATGCAGGAGAAGTGAGAAGGGCCAGGAACCTGTCCTGGTTTACTGAAGCAAACACACAAGCCATCTTTCCTGGAGTGTACTAGTCAATTTTCTCTAAAGAAACAGAACTGACAGGAAATATATATAAATATGAAATTTATAAGATTGTCTCACACAACTATGTGGATTCACAAGTCCAAATTCCATAGGACAGACTGCAAAACAGGTGTCTGATGAAGGCCAAGATGAATTCCCTTGGGGAAATTGCTGGGTGAAATGATGTCAATTCTTTCTTCTGACTGCTGAAATCATTTCTCCATGTAATGCCTTCATCAGATTGGATGAGACATCACTCATTGCTCAAGGAAATCTCCTTAGTTGATTGTAGATGTAAACAGCCATCAATGCAATCAAGTAATTAATGATTTACCTACACAAAATGTCTTCACAGTAATAATGAAGCCAGTTCTTGCTTGACCAAAATAGCAAGCACCATTACCAAGCCCATTTGACACATGAGTGTAACCATCACACAGAGCAAATGTGCACTTCAGTATCAGTAGACTGGCAAGGAGTGGAGTCTGACCATCTGACTTCCCTGGCATTAGAGGTGATAAGACCTTATTCAAGGCATAGCAGGCACCTCAGGGGTTTTGATGTATTTCCAAATAACATTTTCAAGGACTGTTTCCTGACCCAGGAAGAGGTTTATCTTTATACAAGTTTGGAGGGAGAGAGAACATTTTCTGTTTCTCTTGTTAGGTGTCTTTTAAACACCAAATATGAACTCAAGTTTCAAGATGAAACTATGAAATTCCATTAGAACTAGGTATAGATATCATATACATAAAGAAAAAAAAAGTGTGGAAAGGAAAAGGACCAAATTCATGGCCAAAAACCTCATTTATCATTGCTTCATTCCTTAATTACTACCATGGTCATTCCTATGATTTCCACTATTTCAATATTGGGGGAAAAGCAACACTACAGAGGCAGTAAATGATATGTGGTTGCCAAGAATTTAGGGGGACAGGATACGTAGGTGAAGCATGGAGCATTTTCAGGGGAAAGATTGTATTCTGTGGGCTACTGTATTACCAAATGTATGACATCATGTATTTGTCAAAGCCATAGAACATGGCATGCAAAGAGTAAATATGAAGGTAAACTATGGACCACATTTACTAAAAATTACCAAGACAGCTTCACTACTGGAAACATGTTAATAACAGGAGAAACTGTGTTTGGGGAGAGGGTATATGGGAACTCTGTACTTTCTCTGCA
This sequence comes from Cabassous unicinctus, assembly GCA_029593785.1. Taxonomy (NCBI): domain Eukaryota; kingdom Metazoa; phylum Chordata; class Mammalia; order Cingulata; family Chlamyphoridae; genus Cabassous; species Cabassous unicinctus. The sequence continues at coordinate 31,840 of JAQZBX010011755.1, read as the reverse complement.
ATTTTTGGAGGAAACTTAAAAGTGCTTTAAAAAAGAAATTTACTATTTAAAACACTCTGAAAGAAATTCCTTAAGATTATATTCAAACCTTCAATTTTATGGAGAAGTTGAGCCTCACAGTGGCTAGGCACCATTATAGTTTATATAGAGAATGAATTAATGAGTGAAAGAATGGACAGAGGTTAGATGTGGACAATCACTAACTTTACTTCCTCAGAAATAGCTCTGAATTTAGAGTACTTCAACTGAAGAGAGAATTGTCTTACTAACTAAATAAGTTTTTAACTAACAATACTTGTAAATCCAAGATGTGTTTGTTCTCAAAATTTTCAAGCAGTGTACTTATAATTTTATTTCTAACCTGTATTCAGATAGCATTTGACTACCTCTTGTTCCCTCTGATTGTTCTTTAAAGGTCTGACAGATATGCAAGAACTTCCTGAACAGTAGGATTGAACTCTTACATGTCCGTCGAGCTCAGGTTTTACTCCTCACCTTTATAGACTCTCTATGGAAATGAACTCTGACCATCAGTGTAGGAGGTAGACTCAGACCCTCTGCTGCTAGTCCTCCCAGACAGCTCCATCAAACAGATTTCCCTAGGGGTAAGGCCAGTCAGGGCTAGTGTTCTACTCATGTCTGCTCACCCATGGCCATTCTTCAGGATGGCCCTTTGGTATGCACAATCATCCATGAACTCAGGATGCAACTGATGAAAAGCCAGTAGAGGCTCACACCCAGGCCCAGTAACACATTGCAGAAGAACCGATAGTGATGCACATTGTGGAATGCTTTCCTGCAAATGCAAGCCACCAAAGGACAGCACCCTTTCAGCGTGACAAGGAGGCTTGGCAGTGGGCTGAGAGTTGGACCAGGCACAGGGACCTGGATGACCCATTATGATGGTCAGCTTCGGGAGGTTGTGGATACTGGGTGCTCAGTGCACCCAGTGTATCATACTGGGTGGGGACTGGCTCAAAATGGTGGAAAGAGCACTGAGCACAAGAAAGGCCCCAAGTTGATGGTGACAATCCTTGTTTCATGGGATCCTGAGGATCAGGGGCTTCCTGTGTGATAACACATCTTGGGAGGCAAAAGCTAGTTTCATGGTTACAGAAGAGGTTGGGGTTTTCCCACTGTCTGCAGCAACAGTGACCTGGAGATGTGAAAACTGTGGCTAACAAAGGAATTGAATTTCCCAGGGCCACCTGGACAGGTCTTCAGGCTCCGGATCACAATCCATCACTTGAATTTGACTGATGGCTTCTTTGCCCTCAGAGTGACAACTGCATGAGTGGTCTAACAGACTGGGCCTCATAACAGGAATGGGGTTTTAGATGTTTTGAAAATGCCACTAGTGACTGAGTAGGTAGGCTGTTACAAAATTACAGGTGATATGAGGCAAGTATGGAACCAGAGGCCCTCAGAGCAGGGAGGTACTAGAGGAAAATGGATCCTTGCTCTGTACCTCCTTGTGGGTAATAGGTGGTGGCTGTGAAGACTCAGCATCAGTATCAGCAGTCTAGCTCCAAATACCAGTTGCTTAGCTTTCCTCCATCTGAAATTACACATCTGCAAAATGAAAGCTAAAATAAATGCCAACATCCTAGGGTTTCTAAGAGAAGAAACACATAAGAATTGCACAATGACACTAGCATTTTCTAGCATTCCAGAGGGAGCAAACAGGGGTCTTACTCAAAGTCACACAGAAAGTCATTAGCAGATTGAAACTAGGGCTCAGATTCCCTGAACCCTTTCACCAAGTCTCTCCTACCTCTCATGTTACCCCTTAAACTTCAATTTTCATGTTTTAAAACAGAGATATGTGTACCCCTACACAGTTGTTAGAAATAGAATATAGGATACCACAGTTTTCAGTAACCGAAAAACAATCTATGCATATCAGGGTTTCCTGAAAAACATGTGGGAAAATTATCAAAGGTGTGACATAAATGCATGGGGCATATTCAAAGAAGAAAGAAAGAAGCTGAGGAAATATCTGATATAGTAATGCCTGAGTATTTTAAAAATTAATGTCAGACACCATCTATAGATCCAAGGTACTCAAAGAACCCAAGAAAGATAAATACAAAAAAACATGCACCAAGGCATATAATATCCAAACCAAAGGGTCACAAAAACAATGACTATATTTCAAAAGGGACCAGAAAAGAGGGATAGAACAAACACACAACAATAAAATACAGATATTTCCCTCATATTTTCTGTTTTCCCTATGCCCATTCATCCATGTAATTAGCTTTGCTGATGTCCATTTCCCAACTCTCTCATCCCTAACTTTATCCCCAGAGGTTCTGTTGTATGGGGTCTCACCTCCACTCAAGGGTTCACACCAGACCCTGGGTGTTTATGCATGACATATAAGAATTAAAATCCAAACTTATTTTGTGAGAATAAAAAGTGATGGGATGTGAACTTACTATTATTACAAAATAAAAAATAATTTAGAAATGTAATTAATGGAAATAAATAAGAAAAAGAAATTATGAGGCCTGCAAGTCCTTGGGGATGGTCAATCAACAGCTTATCATGTCATCTAAATCACCTCACACATCTCCCCAAAAATACAGAAATCCCAAGCATATGCTGCCTCTTCACTTATTGAAAACCCAGTAGATGACTAATTTAATTTCAATGCTCATTTCATAGGTGTTGAGGCAGAACCTTCACCAACTGTGATCTAGCAAGGGGAGCCTCCAGGTAGAAGGAAAAGAGGAAAGGAGCTGGGGGCCTAGGCAAGTGTTCTGGCTTCTTCTCAGGCAACCTTTAACTTTGTCAAGAAAGTTAAATGACAACCTACAGAATAGGAGAAAATATCTAGATACCATATATCTGATGAGGGCTTAATAAATAGAATATATAAAGATTTCCTGCAACTCAACAACAAAAGGTTAAGCAATCCTATTTAAATATGGGCAAAAGTCTTGAATAGAAATTTCTCCAAAAGCATACAATGGCCAATAAGCGCATCAAATAGTACTCCACATTCTTACTTAAATGGAAGTAAAAATTCCATAGAGGTCCCATGTCAAAACCACTAGGATGGCTCCTTTAAAAACATATGAGTTGAAGATGATGAGGAGAAATAAGAAACTTTGTACTTTTATATGGAGATGTAAAATGGTGCAGGTGTTGTGGAAACAGTTTGGCAATTTCTCAGAATGTTAAAAATAGAAATATCAAATGGCCCATCAATACCACTTCTACGTATATGAGGTATATACCAAAACTAATTGAAAGCAGACTTGAAAAGATATTTGCATGCCCATGTTCATAGCAGCACTATTCACAATAGCCAAAATTTGCAGCAACCCAAAGGTCAATTAACAGATGAATAGAAAACCAAAATGTTGTATATATAGATAGTAGTATATTATTCGTCCATAAAAAGAATGCTGTTCTGATTCATGCTGCAAAGTGGATGAACTTTGAAGACAACTTGCTGCATGAAATAATCCAGAAACAAAAGGAAAAATGTGTGATCTCACTTACATAAAATAGAATATGCAAATTCATAGAGAAAAAAATTTTATTATGGGTTACCAGGGTTAAGGGTCAGGGTAGAAAATGAGGAATTAAAGCCTGAGTTGCACAAAGTTTCTGTTTGAGGTGATAGAAAAGTTTTCATAATGGATGGTGGTGATGGTAGCACAGCATTATGAACCACTGAATTTTGTACTTGGAAGTGGCTAAAAATAAATCGTCTGTTGTATATGTTATCAAAATAGAACTGTAGAGCACAAAAAGTGAACACTAATGTAAAATATGGGTTAGAGTTAATAATTTAATTATATTGCTTCATCAGTTGTAACAAAGAAACCACACTAAACATCATTAAGATGTCTTCCTACCCAAACTGATTTACAGATTTATCACAATCCCAATAAAAATTACAACAGTGTTTTTTACTGAATTGGAAAAGCTAACTATGAAATTTATCTGTAAAAACAAGGGACCTTGACTAGGAAAAGAATTATTTTAAAAGAAGAACAAAATCAGAGGAAAATCACACTGCCTGACTTTAAAGCATTCTACAAATCCACAGTGGTCAAAACTGCATGGTATTGGCACAAGGATAGACATACTGACAAGTGGAACAAAACTGAGAGTTCTGATATATATCCTCACATATATGGTCAACTGATTTTCAACAAGGCCACCAAGCCCACTCCACTGGGAGAGAATGGCCTCTTCAACAAATGGTTCTTGGAGTACTGGATATTCACATCCAGAGGAAGAGAGAGGAAACCACCTCACACCTTATATAAAAATTAACTCAAGATGGATCAATGATCTAAGTATAAGATCCAAGACCATTAGGAGCTTAGAAGAAAATGTAGGGAAGCATCTATAAGATACTGCAGTAGGAAATGCTTTCATGATTTTTACACACAATGCATGAGCAAGGAAAGAAAAAAAATAGATAAATGGGACCTCCTCAAAATTAAAAACATTTGAACCTCAAAGGAGTTTGTCAAGAAAGTGAAATTGCAGACAACTCAATGGAAGCAAATATTTGATAACCATCTATCTGATAGGGGCTGAATATCCAGCATATATGAAGAAAGTCTACATCTCAAAAATAAAAAGATAAGGAATTGATTTAAAAAACAGGTAAGTGATTTGAATAGACACTTCTTCAAAGAAGAAATATAAATGATTAAAATGCACATGAAAAGATGCTAAACATCACTAACTATTAGGGAAATGCAAATCAAATCTACAATGAGATATCATCTTACACCCATTATACTGGTAGCTATATAAAATCAGATGACTACAAGTTTTAGAGAGGATGTGGAGGACAGGGAACCTTTATCCACTACCGGTGAGAATGTAGAATGGTGTAGTCATTGTGGAGGACAGTTTGGTGGTTCCTCAGGAAGCTAAATCTAGAACTGCCATATGATCCAGCAATCCCCCTGCTGGGTATATATCCATAAGTATTGAAAGCAGGGACACAAACAAATATATGCACACCTATGTTCATAGTGGCATTATTCACTATTGCTCAAAGTAAAAAACAACCCAAATATCCATCAACAGATGAATGGATAAGCAAACTGTGGTATATACATACAATGGAATCTTACTCTGCTGTGAGAAAGAATAAAGCATTAACACATGGGATAACATGGATGAATCTAGAATATCTTATGTTTAGTGAAGCAAGCTATGTACTGGAGGACAAATATTACATGACTTTACTTATATAAATTAAACAACTTAAGCAGATTTACAGCACTAGAGTGTAGAAGATAGGTTTACAGGAGACAGAAAGGGAATAAAAGGTTGTGAGCCAATGCCACTATGGGCAAAATTTGTGATAAGGTGGAAGGATGTAGTTGTGCAGTGGATGAGCATGTCAGTGGAGCAGTGATGCTATTGGTTTCAGCAGAGCTGTTCTGTGAGGGAGCAGTTGGGGGGAGTTGGGTTGGATTATCCATGGAAATGGGGAGAAGAGTCAGGCAAAGGAGCAGGTGAGCTCTGGGGATTTTCCAGTCTGTGGTTAAAACTACAACATTTGGAATGTTCTTTTCACAAACCTGGCAGGGGAGGGTTTCCTGATGTAGGGTGTTGGGTGTGAGGATCATACAGGAGAGGGCACACATGGAGCAGGCTTCTATGGAATATGTAAGTGTTCATCTTGTGTGTTATATCAGTGAGTGGAGACCCACACAATAAACAAGAAAATATTAAATTCCCATCTTCGGAGTCCTACCATATTCTCAAATAAAGCAGCAAGAGTTTCTCAAAAACATAGGTAGTGCTTAATAAAAGAAAACAGACCAATATGTCAAGCCATCAATATTACTGCAAGTAAATATGAATCTTATTTGCAAAGAGTGAAACAGTGGTTACCATAGATCCTGAGGGGAGGGGGAGTAAAAAACAGAATAGATGGACCAAAGGGAATTTTTAGGGCATTAAAATTGTTCTGCCAGATCTTACAATAATGGATACAGGCAATTTTAAATTTTGTCAAAATTTTTAAAAGGGTATGGCCCAAAATGTAAACCATAATGTAAGTCACTTGCCATGGTTAGTAGCAATGTTTCAATATTTATACATCAATTGTAACAAATGTACCATCCACATGTAAAATGTTATTAATAAAGGAGAGGGGAAAGGAGAGGTTGTTGGATATAAGGGAATCCCCTATATTCTGTACATGGCTTTTCTGTAACTTAAAACTTCTCTGAAGATAAAATGAAAAAAAAAATAAGATATTGGAAGAATATACAGAAGAAAATGTCACTGAACATACAAGAAAACAGATCTTACAGTGATGAAAGATATGTCAAAAATTATTTTTATTATTTAAAATATTTTCAATTTTTGTATTTTTATAATTAAAACTACCATTATTTCATTTTTTATTAATTTCATTTAGTTTTTTGTTGGATTCATTTTTGAAGAGGTATTGGATCACAGAAGGGTCCCAACAGTGGCAGGAGAGGATCATTGGTGTTGGGTGTCAGTGATAGGGGATGCATAGGAGGAGGTTCACCTAAAGCATACTGCTAAAGCATATTAATACGTTCAAGTGTTCATGGGACATTGTCATGGTGGGTAGAGATCCACACAATAACCAAAAGATTGTCAAATTCCCATCCTTTGGAGTTCTGCTAGATTCTCTAATGGGGCAGAAGAATCCCCTGAGTATTGGGGCAGTGACTAGTGAAAGAGAATGGACCATTGCAATGAGTCCTTAATATTGATAACTGTACTTATGACCTTTTTTTTATGAAATTCAAACAGCGTAGTATTATATGTTCCCTAAGCATTACCCTCGGGGAGCCTCCTTGTTGCTCAAATGTAGCCTTTCTGTAAACCAAACTCAGCATACAAATGCATTACCTTCCCCCACCATGAGACATGATTCCTGGAGCTGAACCTCCCTGGCACCAAGGGATTATTACCAAGCACCAATTAGCAGTGCACCTGGAAAAAGACCTTGACCAAAAGGGGGAAAGGGTAAATATAAATGAGTTTTTATGGCTAAGAGATTTCAAAGTGAGCCAGGAGGTTACATTCATGCAGGTATCAGCAGGATCTCATTGACTGCCACAGTAATTATTGTCTCAAATAGCAGGGCTCCTGAGGGCTGTAGAGACATCCAGACACTACAGGCATTATGACAGATCAGGAGTTTGGTGCCTTGTCAGTTGGCCCTATTTTGGAATTTACACTCCAAGTTTGAAAGAGTTGGACTCAGTTTTGGTTTCCCAATGGCTCTTCTGCCCCTTCTATTTGAACCTATAGTTAGTATTAGACTTGACAGGTAAATGTCCAAGAGACTTAAATCTTTGGACTGTCCTTGTGACATTTGGGACCTGAATTTCAACAGAGTTGCAACACTTACTCTCCAGTACATTGGACTCATCCAGGATAACTAACAAAGAGATGATGGAAAACATGAATCCTAATGAATAAAAAGAGCCTAAAACTGCAAGCAATGTAGCTCCATCCATCTGTCCCCTGGGACATAAGCCCTATCTCAGGTAGAGGCAGAGTGGGCATCACCATACCAGAATCCTCAGGAATGGGGAATGAAAGATGGACCAGAATAGACTTACTGGCATTCTACTATAGACTTATTCTTATTCTAACAATGGAAGAACTTTTATCATTTTTGTGGAGGCAGTGACCACCTGAGGTTCTGAGGGGAGGGAGAGGGAAAATCATGTAATATGGGGCATTTTCAGGACATTGGAATTGTCCTGAATGATGTTGCAATGATGGATACTAGCTGCCATTATATATTTTATCATAACTTACAAAATTGTGTGGGACAGAGTATAAACTATAATATAAACTATAATCCATACTTAGTCACAATGCTCCAATATGTGTTCATCAATTGTGATGAATGTGCCACACTTTTGAAGAATGTTGTTAATGTGATGGAGGGGTAAGGAGTGGGGTGTATGGGAATCCCATATATTTTTTATGAAACACATAATTAATCTAAAGTATTTAAAAATAATAATAATAATGTATTAAAATATACAGAAAATATATGTTAAAGGCACATAAGAGCAGATTTGAACTGCTTCAAGATAGAATTAGTGATTTCAAAGACAGAACATCTGAACTGGAAAAAGCAGAACAGAAAGAGAAGAGAAAGGAAAAAATGGAACCGCATCAGGGAACTGAATGACAGTGCAAAATACAAAAACATACACATTATTGGTGTCCCAGAAGGAGAAAGAATGTAAAAGGGGCAGAAAGAATATTTGAGTAAATAATGACTGAGAACTAACCTCCCATTATAAAAGACATAAATATCAATATCCAAGAAGGACAACACACCCCAAAGAGAATAAACTCTGAGACACCTACTATTCAAAATGGCAAATGTGGCAATTTAATATTATGAATTCCAAAAAATAGATATTGAATTGTGTTCATAAACTTGTCTGTTCCTCTGGGTGTATTAGACTCAGAAGTTTTACTTTTATTTTATTAAATGAAAATTAGAGCTTTTATTTGACCACATCATTAGGGTGACTCAGTTTGAGTTCACTCCTTTGTGGGCTACATAAATGGATGCTCACTCAAAGACAGGGAAGTAAGTACATGGAGAAGAGCACAGAGTGTTTACTTTTGGATGCTGGAGCCCTGGGTAGAGAGATTAGCCTTATGCTAGCTTACAGCTGAGATGGGAAGAAGCTGGGACCATGGAGCCTTAGAGGTAAGATACCAGCAGCCATCTTGCTCCAGTATGTGGCAATAGACTTTGGGGAGAGAAGTAACTTACCCTTTATGTTGTTGTGACTGTAAGCTTCTACCCCAAATACCCTTTATAAAAGCCAACAGATTTCTGGTACTTGACATCAGCATCCCGTTGGCTAACTAATACAAAATTTGGTACCAAAAGAGGGGTTGTGCTTTTGCAATTACAAAAATGCTGGAACAATTTTATAAATGGGTAAGGGGTATTTTTGGGAAGAATTTTGAGATGCTTGATGGAAGAAACCTAGATTGCTTTGAAGAAACTGCTAGTAGTAAATGAAGCCTAAAGTTATTTTTCATGAGGACTTAGAAGAAAATAATTTTGAGATATTTGATAGAAAATGCTTAGAGTGCCTTGAAGAAACTGCTGGTAGAAATATGGACATTAAAGAGACTTTTTATGAGGCCTTAGAAGTAAATGATGGAACTACTATTGGAAACTGGAGGAAAGGAGATCTGTGTTTTAAAGTTGTAGAGAACTTATGTAAAGAGATCAATATTTAGATGGAAACCTAACTTTTCAAGATGGAAAAAGCTAGAAATATGAATAATAATATCTCAAAAATTATCAAATTGTGAGAGAACAGTTGACCTTCCTTTTTCCCATTAAAAAGTATCTATTAAGAACTAGAGTGAAATAAAGATAGATTCATATAAACAAAAATGAGGTTGCCACATATGGACCTACACTAAAGAAGCATCTAAAGGATGTTCTTCAAGGAACAAAAGAAAAATGTCCTTGAGAACAGATAGTTGGTAAAGAAAATGCTAGACATATGGATTATAATAAACAAATATTACTTGTATGATGCAATATTAATAATTACCAAGGTTAAAAATAACAAGAGAGTTAAAAGACTAGGTTAAACAACAATATCATGTTAGTTTGGGGCATGTGTTTGTAATTAAGGCAATCATCCATTTTACAATATTTGGTGACCACTTTCATATAAGCAGGAACCATTTGATGAACTAGATACACAGAGTAAACAAAGCAGCCCCAAATTCCTTTCCCTGTGAAATTTGCATGTTAGTGGAAGAAGGTAGTCAATAAAAATATGAACATAAAAGCAAATAAATGAAGGAAAAGTAATTTTTTCCTTAATTTCTAAGGAAAAATAGGAGAGCAAGAGCTGAGGGGGCTTCTTATTCTTTCATATCTATCCTACAGTAAATATAGTTTATCTACAAATGTTTATATTATGAAAAATAGAAAATCATTGTACAGGATAATATAATTCTTAATTAAACTTAGACTTAGGTATATCAAGTGTAGATATTAAAATTTCAAATATAAGCTAGGCAAGAGAAGGGATGGATAAAGATGATGGGGCTATCTCAGCGAATTAAAATGAAACCAAGAAATGATGGGAAATATGAGAAATGAGAAAGGATAGAACTCTCCTGTTAAATCGTATGAAGTGTCAGACCTGATTGCCCCCCCAAAAAAGCAAAAAAACAAACAAACAACAACAAAAAAAAAACAAGTAATA
>JAQZBX010011755.1:0-21487 GCA_029593785.1 Cabassous unicinctus | reverse complement strand
TTAAAGAAGTTCACAAAATAATGAAAAATGATCATCTTTTCAAGGAGATTTATTAATTGTAATCTTGTATGCACCCTAATCAGATACCTTCAAAATATGTAGAGCAAAATGGAAAGAACTATGAGGAAAAATTTGACAACTATAACATCATAGAGGGCAATATCCTTTCTTAGTAATTTATAGCAGACCAAAAATCAGTAAGAATAGAGAAGATTAAAGTAAATGAAGTATAAAGTATATAAGATGATAAGGAGAAAAACAAAAAAAATAAAAAAAAGGTGAGAGAGTAGGGTGGGAATGGGTATCAATTTTATATAAAGTCCATGGCAAAACTCACTGAAAGGTGCCATTTGAGTAAAGATCACAAAGAGGTGAGGGGATTGTGGTTTCTGTAGGAAAAACATTCCAGGCAGATGAAGCAGGCAATGAAAAAAGCCTGCAGTAGATGTATAACTAGACTGTTCCATCAAGATGGGCAAAAGGGAGCAGATATAACTTAAGTGGTTTAGTGCCTGCCTCCCATGTGTGAGGTCCTGGTTCAGTTTCCAGTGCCTCCTGAAAAAAAAAAAAAGCAAAACAAATGAAAAAACCAACTAAGCAAAGCCAATATGGTTCAGTGATTGAGTGCTGACTTCCCACATATGAGGTCAAAGGTTAAATCCATGGTCCCTGGTACCTCAAAAAAAATAAACTAAAATAAAATAATATAAAGATAAAATGGACCAGAGTGGCTGGAGACTGGGACAGAGTGAACCTGGGAAAAGTGAATTTGAGGACATAAGGTCAGAGATTTAAGGGATGTCAGATCAGGTAGGACTTCTTAGTTATTTTAAGGGCAATACTTGAAGTGGATTTAATCTGGTTTAAATTTCAACAGTATCACTCTGATTTCTATGCTGTGAATATACTAAAGGGGCCAAAAGAGATATAAGGAGACAAGATGGGAGGCTATTACAATAAGTGAGAAATTGCAGTGGTTCGATGGTAGTAGTAAAATTGATGAGAAATGTCTACATTTGAATTTGTTCTGAATTAGCACCTAGAAGATTTGTTGACAGACTGATGGGTGGTGTTAGAGTCAAACAAGACTCCAAGAGTGTTTCGTCTGACTACCTGGAAGGATGAGATTTCCATTTCCTAAAATGGGATGGTTGTGGGAGGACCAGAAGCTCAATATCAGACATATTGTCTTTTAGATGTCAATTAGACATCAAGGGGAGACATCACGGAGGTAGTTGGATGTATGAGTCTAGAGTTCAGAGTAGCAGGCTGGAGAGTCATGAGTATACAGATGTTTTTTAAAGTCATGGGACTGAAGGAGATCACCAAGGGATGTGTGTACACAGAAAAGAAAATAGGTCCAGGGGACCACTCACAATTAGAGTTGGGATGCTAAAGAGAAACTAGAAAGGAATCCTGAGAAAGAGTCATCTCTTTCAGAAAGACAAAATGCATCAAATGCTGTTGATAGGTTTTATAGGATAAAGAAAAAATATAGTCGCAAAAATCTCAAAGTAACAGCTACTCGCATTCAGCAGAGTTTGAAAATGATATCATAAAATGACCAAATTGTATTTATCATAAGGATACAAGACTGATTCAGCAGTGGAAAATCTACTAATGGATTTACTACATTAACACAGTAAAGGAGGAAAACCAAATGATCATATTAAGGATACAGAAAAATTATTTGGTAAGATTTATCATACATTTATAATAATTTCTAGCAAACTTGTAAAACACCGAACATTTCTGAGTCTAATTAAAGGTATTCACCAAACAAACTACAGCAATGACCCACTGGAATTCAAATAGTGGAACTGCCTTTATAAGATAAAAAATAGTCAAGAATATTCACCACTCAACATTTTCTATTAAACATATTGGATTTCTGAATGATCTCATTAAGTAAGAATAAAAAGTAAGCAGTATTAAGATTGGTGTGGAAGATGTAAAAATCTCATTACTTAAGAATGATATAAATGTCTATATTGAAAATCAAAAATAATTTATAGACAAAATATTAGAATTAATAAAATTTAGAAATATAATTAGATATGAAACCAATCTAAAATTAATTGTACCAAAAACAATCAGAAAATGTAATTGGAAGAAGATATCTTGTATATTAACAAAGATAACATAATATACACATTTTTTTCCTAAGATTACAACTAACCAAAAATGAGCAAATCATTTGCTGACAAAATTATAAAACTTGATTGAAAGTCATTAAAGAAGAAATAAATAAATGGTCATTTAGATCAATGATATACTATGATACTGTATTGCAAGACTAAATATGAAAATATTAATTATCCCTACATTGGCCTATAACTTGAATGCAATTTCATCAAACTCACAAGAAGTTTTTTTAATTCAATAAGCTGATTTTAAAATCCATGTGATTGACCAAAGGCCAAGAATAGCCTAGATAAATTTAAGTATGGGGCCCTACCCTACCAAAGAAATGGATTTATCACAAATCTGGAATAAACAATAAATATTATTGGGAAAATAAGTTACCTATGTGGAAAACTTGAAATTTGACTTCTAAGCTCATAACACATGCACAAATCATACCTAATGGATTGAAGACTTAAATGTAAAAGGCAAAACTTTGAAATACATCTCCATGGCTTCAGAGAAGAGAAATAATGGCTGAACATAAAAGAATATTTCACAGATTTAAAAAAATTAATGACTGCATTAGCATTAAGAACTTTTAGACATCAAAAGATTATATTTTAAAAATGAAAATACAAGACACAAACTCTAGGAAGAATTAGAACAAAGATTATATTTTTTAAAAGTCCTTCAGAAAATCAAGGAAAATGTCAACAGATCCACATAAAAATGGCCAAGAGATATTAACAAGTATTACCCAGAAGAAAAACAAAATCCTAATAGGTGGGAAAAATAATCCCTCCAAACAGTAATCAGAGAATTGCAAGATAAGAAAAAGATATGTCATCTACAATCACCAATATGATAAAAACTAAAAATTCTGAGAGTACCAAGTATCACAAGAATGTGGAGCAATGAGGAGTATGCACTAATGATGAGAACTCAAATTGTTACAAATATTGGAAAGTACATTTGGCATCATTATGTAAAGTTTATGAACCTAACCCTATAATTCAAAATATCTTAGCTAAAGCATTGCCATCCAAAAGAAATTGAATGCAATACATATATGTGATTTAAATTTTCCAAGAACTATATTAAAAATAGATTTTTTTAAAAAAAGCAAGCTAACAAAAAAAACAGGTGAAATTACTTTCAATAATACATTTAATTTATACCCAAAATATCATTTCAACATATTATTAGTATAAAAAAGTGAATTAGATATTGCACCTGTTTTTCACTACATTTTAAAAGCTTAGTGTGCATTTTACACTTACAGCACATCTCAATTTAGACCAGCCACATTTGAAGCACTCATTAGCCACATGTGCTAGTGAGTGCCCTACTCAACACTTCAAGTTAAATAATCACCAGGAACACATACAGAAATGTTTATATTCACGGTAGCATTTTTCATAACAGAGAAAGCCTGGAAACAATCCAAACACCCACTAACATGAAAATGGTTCTGTTAATTGCAGATTGCTCATATAGTGGAATACTATACCCCTTTGGCTGAATAATACAACCATGCTATTATTAACACCATATATTAGTATTATATATTTGTTATAGTTCATGATAGAACATTCTCATATTTGTCTTGTTAACCTCAGTCCATCTTCCATGACAGGATTCACTGTGTTAAACAGCCCCATGCCTTCTACAATCCATTCAAATTGTACATTTGCTCTCATTTTCATCACTAGGTTGAGCTGTCATCACCACAGTCACTTTTGAAACACTTTTATTACTCCAAAAGGAAAATTCCTATACCCACTTATTGTTGATACTTAGAATTGATATATTCTTTGCCATTGCTGCAAAATACTACAATATCATTGCTAACCATAGTCAACAAGTTACATTAGTTATAATTCTCTCATATATTACTATATTTTTAACACTTTGTAATAGAAGAGCATTCTTATATTTACACTAACCACAATCTTCATCCACCACCAAAATCACTATGTTATAATCCCTAGATTATATTCTAGCTTCCTTTCAATTGACATTTATGATCCTAGACTACCCCTTTCAGTCACAATCACATTTATAAATCAGCACTCTTAGTTATACTCACAATGAAGGCTTCACATGTTTTCAACATTTCTTTATAGCTGTACAGACTGACCAAACAATGTGTATAAGCTGCAACTTAAAAACATTTATTATAGATCAGGCAGTAGACCAAATATTGTATAACCAAAATCTTAATCACTGTAAAAAAAACAAAAAACAAATGAATGAGCACTTTCCTTGTCCCCATTTTATACATAAGGAAGTGAATTAGATGAAATAAATACTCAAAGATGAAATTAATTGCCCAAAGTTATGTGATCAAGTAAATGGCCAAGTCAGAATTTTAACTGAGATCTAACACCAGAGGTATAATGTTTCCATTCAAGGTGCTGTTTTCCTGTCCTCTTTCCTTTATTTGCAAGATACACTTAACATATGCTGAGAACTGTGGCAAACACAAAAGGATAACATCAAGGTTTTTTATAGAAGAATAATGCAATTGCTGGAAACAGGTTATGATGTAGTTAATATGGACTAGGGGCAATATATAAACAACTGCCACTGATTAAGTAAAATCTTAATGCCACTAAGCACTTCTCTAGGATACATGCTAGATATGCATCAGATCTCTAACCTTCCCAATGCTCCTGGATATTTATTATCCTTATTTGTAGATGAGTAAATTGAGGCTCAGAAATGTTGAAGTGTTGGCCAAAGACCATATATGTAGTCAATGGCAGTGCTGGGATGTAATCCTAAGCTGGGTTGTGCTAAAATAAAATAGTAAAAGTATATTATTAATTATGTCAAGGCTTTGCTTCCTGGTTCACAATAAATAGACTTCACATTTTTCCAAAATGCAGCCAACAAACAATCTTCAAGTGTCATTTGATAACTCTCTAATGCTGTCCTATTTGATTGAAAAGAAGGTTATTATTGCAGCATTATTAAATTTGCACAAGATAAACCCTGATTGCCAGAAGCAGGCCTCAATTCTTGCATCTGGCCATGCTTACAGTCAATGAGTGGTGACAGTTTGGCTTGTTCAAAGACAGAATCTGTAGATGGCTTCTGCAATTTGGGAGTGCCCACCCAGGGCAAGATTTTGAGTTTGATATGCACACATGCTTTTGCGCCCTCTAATGGCTCAACTAACCTATCAAATTTCTCTTTCTAACTATGGAGATACATTTGTTAGTCTACCAGCATCTTAAATCATTTGACTTTCACATACTGAAAATTAAATTCATAAAAAGAAGTGAAAATGTAGGCATGGAAATTGTGTGGTGGTTCTTGGAATGAGTGATCTTTTATATAAATGAGAAAAAGTTTACAATTTATCAGATTACCATTGACATGCAACACAATTTTAAAAAGTTTTTTTCTCAAAAAACATGTGGATTGTTGAGAATGGTCTACAATTTGAAGAGCATGGACTATATTTGTTGAATTCATAGCATCCAGTTGGTAGGGAGTAGCACAGCTCTTTCAAAGACTGAAAAAACCTTGATCTTGAAGACACCTCTTGAATATTTGCAGAGGCTCCTCTCTCAGCCCCTTTCCACTCTATCATAAACATAGCCCCATATTCCTATTTCCATATACCCCCACAGACACAAACACATGTGCCACATGATACAAGAAACTCCTGTTTCACAGCACCCAAGTGTTCCTAAGAGAGGAACACCTATAAATTAAGTAATGCACTGAGTCTAACATTAGCTTATTTTGTTTCATCTTGTAATGAGACAGGTGTCATTTCATTCTTTGACTAAATAAGGACATTTTAGTCCAAATCATGGACTTGTTCAAGATCATTGAGAGATATTACAGATTCAGAATTTGAGACCATGGTTCCTGGGCTCTTGGCCCATGTGCTCATTAGAACATGTACTTCACCTGAGTAAAATATACATCCACTTTGTGGAAGCAAGAAGTCTCTGGATTAATATAATTAGAGAGGGACGAAGGTGCATAAGAATCTGTCTTTTAAGGTAAAACAGGGCCGCCTCCTGTTTTATAAATAACACCAACAGCAACCGCAATAATACCGATGATTCAAAATTTTAGGTCAATTGCTCTGATCCTTGCCATTTGCTCTGTTATTGTTTAAAGAAGTAATTATTAGTGCTGCCTATGAGCCCCCGTCATGCCTGCACATGGTAATGGGGGTTAAGCTGCAGCATCAGAGCAGGTGCTTGCACATAACCTTGGCCACTGGGCCCTACTGGGCCCACCTTTAACTGTGAGCAACAGGTAAAAAAAGAAGCAATTATTAAAGGCAAATTTTTATCATAAGACTCTAAAATTCCCTTTATTAACTCAACAAATATTTATGTAGTGGGGTACCAATAATGACCATCTTTAAATATTTTAATTGATAAACTGCTGTCTGTGAATTGCTAGAATCTTTGGATAGCAACTTTTGGTTTGGGTAAAATCACCAGGACAGATCCTTCAGTTACACATAGATAATGCAAATGCCAGCAATTGTTCTCAGATAAAACTGATTTCCCTACAATGTGAATGCAGATGGTGTGGAATGTGGTTTGTAGGCTTTTATACTTCAGTAAAGTGTACATTTTAGGCCAGACTGGGCCCTTAAAGATTTAGATAAATTCTATATAGCAGGTTGAATAATTAATTCCACTTAAATGGTATAATTCAATTTAGAATTTCTCAGGCTTGGGGAAATATATTGTTGACTATTGCATCTGTCAAGAGTGTGGTGGTTGAGAATTCCCCTGGAAAAAATAGATATTTGTATTGGTGAGGACATAATACCCTCTCAAGGTTCAGAGATTAGTGCCTTTGTGTTCCAAGAATAACCACTGCTTGGAACAGTGCATTTTCATCTTGGCATGTTGTTCTTGTATTCCACCAGAAATCTGTAAACCAGCCTGGCATTACCTGTGCTTTTAAAGACCAAATGAAGGAGACTGTGCCCATCTAAAAATCCAGAAGCCTAGAGAAATGCATGATAAGATAACATGATAATGTGGCATTTGTAGGCAGCAATAGTTTAAACCTAAGTTGGTAGATCAAAGTAAGAAGTGACTGCCAAGATTGGTTAAAGGAACATGTAGGCTTTCAATGGGGACCCACTTGTAAAATAAATCAAAGGGAAGGTTAGGCTTTCCTAAAATTGGAGGCATGAAACATAACTTTATTCTGCACTCATTTCAGGAGCAGTGGGACTTTCCAGTTCCATATATTGTTTATATGTGCCAGACACAGTGCTTGGCAGTGGATAAACAAAAGCAAACAAAAATTAACCCAGATACTTCATCTTTCAACCCTACATCCAGTTATCCTACTGAATATTTTCACCTTTTAAAAATCTATTTTATATGACACTCCTCCCCAATCTTTCTTCCCCTGCATTAGTGAATCCTAGATTGTTTTGCTTGATTTTGTTTTAATGTGAGATAATAAAATAGCCTCCTTCTTGTTCTCCCCATCTCCAGCCTTTACTCTTATTTTTCTCCAATTCATCTTCTACATAGCTGCCAAAGAAATACAGGTCTTGCTTTCAAAGTACTTAAAATATATAACTAAACTTGAAGTAAAATCCAGTACTAAATATCTAGTGGTCATTTTGTTGTGGCAGATGAAACTTAGATGATGAAAAATCCAAGTGTGCACTCAGAGAGGCTGAGTAACAAAGTTTTATTTTGGCTTTCATAAGATTATATAGGGACTCTAAGTGGGAAAATTACTAAGCAATCAGGCAGACAGGGGTTACAAATGCAAAAAATGCAAGCTTAGCTTATCTTCCTAAAGCAGAGGGTTATAACAGAGGAAAAGAATTATTATCTGTTTAAAGATGTAAATTCCAGTTGAAAGGGGCAGGTGGGGAGTGTTTATCTTTCTAAAGATGTGGATTCCAGGGAGAAAGGGAGGAAGGGAGAAAGGGATGCTAATCTTCCTAAAGCTGTGGGTTTTGGCTAAGGGGTGTTAGGGCTGCAGCACTTCCTTTATCATTCCCCCCTTTGATGCCCTTATAATTCCTTAAGGGGCATCATCTGCTAACATGGGGATTTTTCTAAAGTCCCCAAGGGCTGATATTTAACACGAGGCATTACCTGGTGTTTTAAGGCATTTATGCAGGAAGTGATGTATTGTGTTAGGTACCATAGACTGCATTGTCTAAAAGTTAAGAGGAAGAACACTGAGGTTATTACTGGTGTGAATGGCAAAATCCAGGAAAGGACATACTGGAAATATTTTCCATTGGCAGATGCCTGGTATACATGGTTTAAGTGGTCTTTGGCTCATTCTTTTACCAGGACTACTTTGTCCCTAACTATCCCTGAGGAATTTGCATAGAAACAGTATTCTTCCCCTAGGGCCTGGCAGATTTCCCCTGAACCTGTGGTGAGCAAGTCTAATCCTCACCACTTTTGTAAAACTACTTCTGCCAACAAGTCTATCTGGTCTTGCAACCCACTTAGAGTCCCTGATATTTCTTCAAGGTCATTTGATGTTTCCTGTGCTAGGGTTTGTATGCCCCCCTGACATACAAAGTGAGAGAGGCCCCTGCTACTGCTGCACCTCTGACTACCCCAAGGCCTAAGAGTAGCAGAATTGCCTGTATTACTCATGTGGCTTGGGAGAGCTCTCCAAACATTTCTTTTCCATACACTGAGAATGATCGTACTGGCCAAGCCAGGTAACAGATGCCCTGGCCATCCTGGGGTAGGCACTGGTAGGCATTGGTGCCAGAGACACAGATGATGGAGTTTACAGCACATCAGTCTGACTCAATGAGTGGACAGGTGGTGTTACAGTTAGCCTTTCCAAGACAGAGGATGGTTGAAGGAGAGCTGGTAGTTATGTTTTTACCGTTAGCTAGTTTTCCTGGGGATTCAGTTATGCTGACTGGGAGGGCCATGGTTCCTGCCACAGAGCTGCCATGGGTCAGGAGGGTTACATTCCATGGGACAGGTATAGGGAAGATGGTTAGACTTGAGGAAGTACATAGACAACAGGATGTTGCTATATCAGGTTGGGATTTATTTAGGAGTTGGTGGAAATTTTGAACCTGGTTCAAAAAGATGCTGTGGGGGGCTGTTCTAACTTTGGCTTTTAGTGTCTGGGCAGCTTTAGTATTTTTAACCAGGGTTTTCTCTGGGGGTTGGGTTACTGGGATCAGTTGGACTAGAATGAGTTCCCCTGGGCCTGGACCCACTGGGTCATATATTACGATTCCTAGTTTTAGTCCTGTTTGATTCTTTAAAAAGGTATTTTCTGAACCCATGGTTATGTTTAACAAGGTGAGTTTTACAGGTTCACAGGTTTCTATGCCGCACCCTGCTGGTTGGGGGATTTTCTGTAGGCATATGGAGAAGTTGATTGGATCCCCTTCCAGGGAGCAGTGGCACCTACCAGCAAGCTCCAAGAGTGGCAAAATCCTCCACTCTTGTGTGGTCTCAGCAGAGGTAGTTGTCATAACTCCTATAGTTGTGACCCCTTCACACTCTTCTGGTGGCAGGTATGGGAATATGGGGGTACAGGGCAACTGGCAAGGTGTAAGGAGCATGAACTTGGATTGCCCTGTAAGCATCAAAAAATACAGAGGCTGAAGTTGCACCTGCCAAGAATGGGACTGAAGCATTCAGCATGGATTGTTTGCTCCAGCTTTGACTAACTTGCAGCTGTCATAGATTTTTGGGGTGGTATTGGCTCCTAGGGAGGGGGCAAGGAAGAAAGGGATAAGCAAGTCAAGGCACAGAAGCATCCTATTATACACCAATAAGCAATTGCAATTAGAGCTCTATTCACTATAGTCCAGTCTGCAAGGGCCACAGCAGCAAGTCCAACTACAAATACCAAGGCAAATAGGCCATATAAGCA
This sequence comes from Cabassous unicinctus, assembly GCA_029593785.1. Classification (NCBI taxonomy): domain Eukaryota; kingdom Metazoa; phylum Chordata; class Mammalia; order Cingulata; family Chlamyphoridae; genus Cabassous; species Cabassous unicinctus. Next base: position 11,476 of record JAQZBX010011755.1, on the reverse strand, counting down.
CAGGACCCACCAGGAGCAGGGGTCCATTCAACAGGTTTTTGACAAGGTTGGTGTTTGGGGATCCCAGGTGATTCACACTCTCAAGGGGTGGCTGGGTATGGGTTGGGCTGTCCAGCTGCCCTGTTCTTTATTGGGGTGTGCATTTTTGACCCTGGAATGATGTATCCAAGGGACAGTGACTGCAACTTTAAAAGCATTAGGAGTTACAAGGATCCCAATATGCAGACCTGTCCAGAAAGGCTGAAGGGTGTTTTTTTTTTCCAGTCTTTGACCCAGACAATGTTCCCTGGTTGGTGGGGTTGCACCAGATGTGCCAGGGGGATGAGGTTCTGGGACAAGAGAGTTTCATATATTTCAGCTAGAGTTTTCTCCAGCTGCTGAGAATGGAATTTTTGGCTAGCCTCCCCCAGAAGTCTGAGATTTCCTTTGAAGGCCCAGATAATCAGAAGTGGCTGTCCAAATAGAATTTCAAAGAGTGAATAGCTTGTGGGTCCTGAGGTACACCTTACTCAGAGAAGGGTTAAGGGATATAAGCCCACCCAGGGTAGACTAGTTTCCTGCCAGAATTTGGTTAGGGTGACTTTGAGGGTTTGATTCATGCTTTCAACTTTCCCTGAACTCTGGGGCCTGTAAGCGGTAAGGAGTTTCCACTTGATTCCTAACATTTTTGCCAGCTCTTGGACTATGGTAGCCACAAAGGCTGGGCCATTTTTACTTCCAATAGACAGTGGTAGCCCATGTCAGGGAATGATTTCTCTTAGTAAAGTCTTAGTCACTTCGCTTACCTTTTCAATGTGAGTGGGGAAATCTTCAACCCAGCCTGAAAAAGTGCATATCATCACCAATAGATATTTGCACCCCCAACTTGGTTTCACTTCTGTGAAGTCTACTGTGAGATCTTCAAAGGGGGCTGTCCCTGTGTGCAGGACACCTGCTGGAACATGGGGGCCTTGCAGAGGGTTGTTTATGGCACAAACTTGATGTTGGCTGCTGATGGTGGCACAGAGAGAAGCTAGTTGGGCTATGTAGAAGTATCTCCTGAGCAAGACTTCTAGTGCAGTTTTCCCTAAGTGGGTGAATTGGTGATATTGCTGGATGAGAGAAAGAGTGGCTCCTCTTGGGATGAAAATCCAGTTATCCAGAAGCAGCCAAGTTCCTTTGGGGGTTTGGCTTCCCCCTTCTGTCTTGGCCCATTCCTGTGCTTCCCAGGTATTGCTTGGTTGATTAGTTTCTTGTCCTAGGAGGGACAGCTGCAGTGTCAATTCCAGGACTCACATTCCATGGGTTCTTTCAGTTGCTTGCCAAGCTGCTTTGTCAGCTAGCCTGTTTCTTTGAGTGACCATATCCATTCCTTTCTGATTACCCCAGCAGTGGATGATGGCAACTTTGTCTGGTTTCCAGATTGCTTCTAATAGTTGGAGGATTTCTTCTTTGTTTTTGATTTCCTTTCCCTCAGCAGTAAGGAGACTTCTTTTTTATTAATTGCCCCATGGATATGAACAGTAGTGAATACATACTTAGAGTCAGTGTAAATATTTACTGCATGCCCGGCAGCTTGCTGCAGGGCTTGCACCAATTACCAGAGTTCTGCTCATTGTGTAGACCACCCTAAGGGGAGAGATGCTGCTTCCACCATCCATTCAGTAGTGGTGACTGCATATCCAGCAAGCTTTTCCCTGTTTTTAATGAGACTGCTCCCATCTGTAAATAGCATCTGATATGGGGAAGGAAGTGGTTTGTCTTGGAAGTTGGGGTGGCTGGCATAAACTTCCTTCGCCACTTCAACACAATCATGTTCAGGAACCCCTTCCTTGTCTGGCAAGTAAGTGGCAGGGTTTAGACTGTGCACTGTTTCTATTGCCACTCTGGGGTTTTCACAGAGTAAACCTTAATAATGTGTGAGTCAGGGATTAGATATCCACCAGTGCCCATGTGAATTCATTAGGTCAGTGACTGTGTGTGGCACCATAACATGAATAGCCTGTCTGAGGGTTAATTTGTTAGGTTCTTTGAGTAGGGTTATGGATGCTTCCAGGGCTTTCACGCAAGGCAGCCAACCTGCAGCCAGCGGGTCCAGCTGCTTGGAGAGGTAAGCAATGGGTCTTTCCCAGGGGCCAACAGTTTGGGTGAGGGCCTGCAATTCTACTTTGTTATTTTCCTGTATGAACAGCTTAGAGTTTCAAGTTAAAACTGGGAGCCCCAAGGCAGGGGCTTGGCTGAGTTGTATTTGATGTTTTGAAAGGTCCCCTTTTGAGCAACTCCCCAGGCAAGGGATTCTTTTTCTGGATCTATCAGAACTTCATAAAGGGGTTTGGCCATGGTTGCAAACCTGAGAATCCAGATGCAGCAGAATCCAGCATCCCTGAGGAACTCATAAAGCTTTCTGTTTGTGGTGGGAGTAGGGATGTTGCAGATCACTTTCTTTCATTCTGATCCAAGAATCTAGTGCCCTTGTGTGATGCTGAATCCTAGATACTTGTCCTGGTGTTTACAGATCTGGGCTTTTCTCCAAGACACTTTGTTCCCAGTCTGTGTTAGAAGTTGTAGGAGAGTCTGGGTCCCTCTCCAGCAGTCCTCTTCCATCTCACTGGCAAGTAGGAGGTCATCTATGGATTGAAAGAGGGCACACCTGCAGTTCTCCTTGGGGTAGTGGCCTGATCTGCAGCCAAGTCTTCCATGAAAAGGGTAGAGGAGTTTTTGAAGCCTTGCCAGAGCCAGTTCCAGGTTAGCAGAGTTTTCTGCCAGGTTCTGGGATCTCCCTTCTCAAAGGCAAATGGAGGCTGGCTCAGGGGCATCTGCCACATGAAGAAGAAGTTGTCTTTCAGGTCCAAGCAAGTGAACCAGGCAGCTTCAGGTGGCAGCTGTCTAAGCAAACTGTACAGGTTAGGAACAACCAAATGTAAGGTGAGAGTGGTGTTATTGATGGCTCATAAATCCTGGACTGGTTGATATCCTGTCCCATCTGGCTTCTATACTGGTAATAATGGGTGTTCCAGGGTAACTGGCGAGTGCCAGGATACTTTCTTTTCTCAGGTGATCTATGTGTTTGACCATGCCCAATTGTACTTCATGGGGGATTGGATACTGCCTCTGCCAGACCAGGACTGCTCCAGGTTTCAGGTTGATGATGATGAGTGCATGGTTCTGTGTCATTCCCAGTGTGTTTCTTTCTGTCCAAACCTGGGTGTATTAGTCAGCCAAAAGGGTGCTAATGTGAAATACCAAAAATGGGTTGGTCTTTATAAAGTGTATTTATTTGGGGTAGAAGTCCACAAACACCAGGCCATAAAGCGTTAAGTTTCTTCTCTTACCACAGTCCATTGCCATGTGTTAGAGCAAGACAGCTGCTGGCATTTGCCAGGGTTCAGGCTTCTGGGGTTCCTCTCTTCCAAGGGCTGTGTTTCTCTGTGGGTTTAGCTCCTGTTTCCTCCACAGGGTCAGCTGTAGATGATCAGGTGAATGGCTCACTTCTCTTCTCCTGGGGCCTTCTTTCCAACATCAAAACTGCTTCTCAAAAAGACTGCTTCAACTCTGTTCTTGCCATGCCTTTTATTTTTGATTCCCCATCCACCAAGGGGTGGGGTTCAATACCCTACTGACATGGCCCAGTCAACACCCTAATCCTAACTTAATCATGCCCAGGTTAACAGATTAGTTTACAAGCATGCTCCAATTATATTTTTGGAATTCATAATTACATTAAATTGGCCAATGGCTACATTCCAACCTCTGAATTCCAAAAATACATTTCAATATTCAAAAAACCTTAAATCAGTAACAATTCAACTACAAAATCATATCATAATCATTTTAAAGAAATGCAGTTCATCTTGAGGCAAAGCCCCATCTGCTATAGACCTCTGAAACTTACAAAACCATTTAACTGCTTCCAATACACAAATGGAAAGACAAAGGATAAACATTTTCATTATCATAAGGAGAAATTGGTATGTTAAACATGAGTCATGGATCCTTTACAGATCAGTAAAACTGTAGGGCATCTTCCATTTGATTTCAAAGTCTGAGAGTCATTCTTAAGATGATGGTTTCTTCTCCTTGGGGCCACATGGGAACCCACCCTTTCCACAGACTTGCCCAATGGCCATTTTCTTGGCTCCAAACTTCTCAAGCATCTGGGTGTTGACCAAGCTTCAGAACTCACCACCCAAGAGTGTTGGGGTGATTGCCCACCTTACCCAATCTTTGGGTTAGAGTCTTAGCTCCCCTAGTACAGTAAGGTGAAGACAACATTCCCCTTAAACTTTGGCATACAGGTTCAACCCTCTCAGAGCAACGAGTTGACCACCTGGCCTTCCCTAACTTTTGGCATACAGGTTCAATGCTCTCAGAGCAATGGGTTGACCATCTGGCCTCTAATCCATGGCGGACAGGTACACCCCTCTCAGACCTATGGGGTGTTGACATTAGCTGCTGTAATCTTTGAGGAATGTGCTCCACCCTCCCTGCAACCTGGGGTGGCAAAACTCCCAGAACATTGGGTGGGGACCACCACTCTCTTCAACCCCTGGGGCAAACTCACCATCTCTACATATGGGTGGGGCTCCTCTCTTGGCCCAAGGAGATGTCTTAATCCCAGATCTCTGCTTCCAGGGTTTTCTTCTTAAAGCTGTTTCTCCTTCAATCTCTCCTTCCCATGTCCTCTTTTGTCCAAGCTGACAGTGGTTTTGTTCATACAGCTCTCTCAAAAACTTTGCTGGTTTAGCATGCAGGAAGCAGAGGTCCAGGTCATCAAATAGTAAGACTTTCCACAAGTCTTTCTGAGGTAACTGCATCTTCAATTCTGATTTACAAATTCCAAGTTTAATAAAGTCTTCAAATGGGGCATTTTCATCTGGGAATTTGATTTCCAGAAACTTGGAAGTTCTGGAATCAGTTTCTGTTTTCTTTTTGCCCAAAAATTCAGTCCTTAATGTATTTCGCTCATCTAGTATTTTGCTATAAGCTGCAAGGAGAAGCCAAGCCACATTCTCCAAGTTTACCTTGGAAAGTTGTTCTGCTAGATGCTCAGGTTCGCCATTTTCAAATTCTGTCTCCCATATAACACCAGGAGTTAATCTTGCTAAGTTCTCTGCAAATTTAAAACATGGATCACCTTTCCTCCAGGTCCCAATAATAGTTTCATCATTTACTTCTAAGGCATCATAGAAAGTCTCTTTAGCATCCATATTACTATCAACAGTTTCTTCAAAGTGATCTAGGCCTTTTCCATCAAGCATTTCACAATTCCTCCAAAAAAATACCCCTTACCCATTTATAAAACCGTTCCAACATTTTGGTAATTAAAAAAGCACTACACCACTTCCAGTACCAAATTCTGTATTAGTCAGCCAAAGGGGTGCTAATGTGAAATACCCAAAATGGGTTGGTCTTTATAAAGGGTGTTTATTTGGAGTAGAAGTCCACAGATACCAGGCCATAAAGCGTTAAGTTTCTTCTCTCACCACAGTCCATTGCCACATGTTAGAGCAAGACAGCTGCCAGTGTTTGCCAGGGTTCAGGCTTCTGGGGTCCCTCTCTTCCTGGGGCTGCATTTCTCTCTGGGCTTAGCTCTTGTTTCTTCCACAAGGTCAGCTGTAGACGATCAGGTGAATGGCTCAGTTCTCTTCTCCTGGTACCTTCTTTCCAACATCAGAAATGCTTCTCAAAAAAACTACTTCAACTCTGTTCTTGCCATGCCTTTTATATTTGATTCCCCATCCACCAACGGGTGGGACTCAATGCCCTACTGATGTGGCCCAATCAACCCCCTAATCCTAACTTAATCATGCCCAGATTAACAGATCAGTTTACAAGCATGATCCAATTATATTTTTGGAATTCATAATTACATTAAATTGGCCAATGTTTACACTGGGGGAAAAATTCCAGCAGTTTTTCCAGATTCTGACTTGAATTTTCTTTTGCATGAAGCCTCAGTTCATTTCATTGGGGTATGTTAATGAGGAGAGTGAGTCTCATCCTGAGGCTTAATCTTGCTGACCCTTCAGGTTTGAAGGTAATCTGGGCTCCCAGTTTGGTTAAGTCCCTACCAAGTAGGGGAACTAGACATTCAAGCAGGTACAGAAATTCATGAGTCACTTTATGGTCACCAAGCTGGCAATTTCTTGACTGGCAAAAAGGCCATTGACTTGAGTGGTCCCCAGTTGCTCCTATGAAATTAGCAGTTTTTCTGTTAAAAGGGGAAATGGGGATTCTGATCACAGAATATTCAGCACCAGTGTCCACCATGAAAATCTTTGACTGGCCCCTGACTTGTAGTTTGACCGTGAGCTCATAGGGGCAAAGTTACAGTGAACCTGGTTGCCCCTATTTGGGGTTGAGCCCTGTCAGTCTGATCAGATGGTCTTGGGGCTCAGGTCAGTATTTCCCTTTAAGGATGTTCCCTCTATGTGCCTGAGTCTTTTGGGGGTACTCATTTTTCCATTGTCCACTGTCTTTGCAGTAAGCACATTGGTCTCTGGCCAGGAGCACTCTCCAGGGGCTTATCGCCCCTTTTAAAGGTAGCCCTTTCTCATCTGGTGGGGTCAGGATTTCCCAAGGCTGCTGCCAGAAGGGAGGCTTGATGTTTTATTCACTTCTTGGCCTATCATTCATTGGCTTCATCTCAATTGATGAATACTGTGTTGGCGACCTCAAGGAGTTTAGAGTTGTTCATTCCCATGAACGCTTCTAATTTTTGGAGCTTTCTTTTAATGTCTGATGTGGCCTGTACAACAAAGGCAGCATTCACCATCCTCTGTTTTTCTGGAGCTTCTGGGTTAAAAGGGGTGAAGATTCTGAAGTCCTCACAAAGTTATTCATAGAAATCTCTGGAAATTCATCAGACTTTAGAGTAACTAAAGTCATCTTTGTCATGTTTGTGGGTCATTTTGCCCCTTCTCAGACCCCTCAAAAGTGTGCTTTCCAATATTGCTGGAGTGCACCCTATCCCTGATCAGTGTTGAAGTTCCAGGTCAATTGGGTCTCTGGTGCCACCTCTCATGCCCAATCTTCTGGGTTTAGATGCCAGTAGGGGCTTGCTCCTGCAGCCACTTTCAGGCTTTCATCAAATTCCATTGTCTATCCTCCATATTAAACAAACTCAGAAAGTGATGATGGCAATCATCCCAAGTAGGATGATGGTTTTGGAAAATGGATTCCATGAAATAAATAAGGGCCTGGGGCTTTTCAGAGTAGGAGGGATGTGGTGTTTCCAGTTTAAGAGGTGTGTAGTTCTGAAGGGCTGGTAGTATAAAACAGGCATCCTGGGTCAGATGGTCCCATCTTCACTGATCTGGGCTGGACCCTGTGTTTCATGAAGGGGCATCTATAACAAGAGTTATGCCAACATGAGCCTCCTTGCTATTGGGGTTCTGTGGATTTCTTCAGAGTGGGTCAATGTTCCCATAGGTTCTGAAGGTGGGGGTGTTTCTGGGAGTTCTGCCTGCATTCCCAGATTAGGAGGACAAGACAAAGGTAGGGTTCTTTCTGGGAAATCTGCCTGCACTTCTGGGCTAGAAGAGGCTAGAGCAGGTAGAGCATATGGTGATGGTGGGGGAGATGGGTCCTCTTCTGAGGACCCCTGATGAATGACTGGCTGCTGGAGCCCTGTTGCCTGTACAACCAAGACCTTGCTCTGTCACCTTTTACAAATAAACAATTGAACGCAAGGGGGCAGAGTCTGGGCTATCTCTAACCAAGGGTCAATGTAGGAAAACTGATCAGGGTGGCCAGGAGTTCCTGTAAAAACCAGCCACACTGCACAGGCCCTGTCTATATTCAGGGTCCCTTCTGAGAGCCAGTCAAATTTAAATGTGGACCACTCTCCTTCACATAAGGTTAAGACGGTGCTAGGGTTCATCCAGATATCATAATCTCCAGAAAAGCCCTTCTTGAAATTCCTGAGTATGCAGTTTAAGATGGTAGGTTTTAACTGTGATGAGTCCATACCCTGAATTGGTGGCATAAGACAGACAAAGGAAAGTGGCTGCTTCTTTCAAGGCTGCTCAGATGCACACCTGACTACATCTCTCATGAGAACTTCGGCTCATCTTAGCTAAAGCACCTGGGCAGGATTCTGGGTGAACATTATGCCATATGACATAGCCACAGAAAACAGTTTAGGGCCCACTCAGGCTCCATGGCACAAGCTCTGGAGTCACAGACTGAAATAACTGAAGCAAGCTTCCATCATCCTCACACACACACAATCACTTAGAAGTTATGCAGTCCCTTCCACAGAAATTAACAGTGATAAATTTGCATCCTGAGTCAGTGGTGCAAGGCAGATGAAGGAAGGGATTGCCTCTTCTGAGGCCACTCAGATGCCCACCTGTCCATGTCTCTAATGAGAATTTTGGCTTGTATTAACTAAGGCGCCTGGGCAGAGTTTCAGTAGGCTGATATGCCATATGAAGTAACCACAGAAAACATTTTAGGGCCCACTCAGGCTCTGCAGCACAAGCTTTGGAGTCACAGACTGGAATAACAATGGCAAGCCTCTGTCATTTTCATTCACACATGCAATCACCCATAGATTATGCAGTCCCTCCTGTAGGGTCTGCCCTATCCTGGCATCTTGATATTTGAGACTTCGGGAGGTGATCAGTTTCCCCTTCTATCTGAAAATGAGTCTGACTGAGGACTTGCACCTGGGGCCTTACCTTTCCAGAGTCCTCTGGCACTGTTCAGTCTGACTCCCCATTGAATCAGGCCGGGGTGTGAGGATGCAGACCATGGGGACCCCCCTGAAGGAGGTCCTATTAAAAGGATGGGTGGCACATATCTCATTGGCTCAAAGATCGCTCCTGGCTGGGCCCATCAGCCTAAAGCTCTAGGCCCAATGGACCTGCTCAATTGGATTTCCCAGTCAGGGAACCAAATGCTGTGGCAGAAACAAAACTTAGATGATAAGAAAAAAAACCCAAGCCACACTCAATAGGTGGAGGAACAAAGTTTTATTACATGTGGGCCCAGAGGAGAGTCAAGTCTCCAAATTCTGAGGCCCCTGTCTTGGCTTTCATAAGTTTATATAGGGAATTCAAGCAGGCAGCCAGGGGTTACAAAGGCAAAAGCTGTGTGTTTAGCTTATCTTCCTAAAACAGGCCTATTAAGGAGGAAAAGAGACACTATTTGCTTAGAGTTGAAATTTCCAGGTGAAAGGGGCAGGTGGGAAGTGTTTATCTTTCTAAAGATGTGGATTCCAAGGAGAAAGCTGTGGATTTCTGCTGAGGGGTGTTAGGCCTGCAGCACTTCCTTTATCAAAAGATGGGAGATATTAAAAAATGTGTTTATTTTATGATTGTAAATCAATCTGTGAAAAAATATTTTCTAGTTGAACACCACTTGATGATACATACATAATAGGATAAAAATGTATTACAAAAAAAGATTGAGAGACAGACAGCGTAAGTCAAGGTTAGATGTCATGTAATCCATGAGAATACCTTGTAGAGAAAGAAATATTTAAATTTTACTAAAAATTCTGACATCACTGAAATCAATGAAGACATATTTCTGTTTTGTATATTACAGCCCTAGCAATTAGACCAAATAATCCATAAGAATGATATCAATAAGTGGTTTAATGATTTTCTTTTCTTTTATGGCATATTCAGTTCTGGATTATCAAAATCTTATTTGTGAATTCTTCACATCTTATGGGAATGAATTACTGAAGATAAAATTCAATTAACCCGTACTTTTCTGCACAAAGAAAGGTCAAAATCTTTTACAACAATACCCTCGAGAAAATATTATGGACGCAGATGGTGTGTTTAAGTTAGTGACTATGCATAAGAAAGTGCAACAGTAAAATGATGTACCCATTCTACAGTTCTGGTTCAATTTAAAAGAGATATTTATTTTCTAAGCAGAAACTTACGGAACCCTGATCATCACACCAATCTTTCCAGAGGCATCATAGCAAGCAATCAAAAAGCAAGTGGGGGAGTGGAGAGAGTGAGAGAATGAGAAGGAACATGGAGAAAAATGTCCAGAAGGTAATGGCAGATCATGTACAAGGGCATTAGAGCCTTCACTGCTCAATCTGAAGAATGAATTCCTGCTGTTTTGATGTCTACATGGAACAGGGCTTTCGTGGCTCTTATGCTAGGTCATAACCACTCTCAAGGAATTGCAAATAAATACGAGGTGTCAGAGGTGGCCTCAGAAGAGAGGTGAATTAAACTGGTATTCAATCCTAAAGAGGTTATTCAGAAAACTCCCTTGTTTGCAAAAGGTCCCCCTCAGATCTCAGTCAGTCAAGATTCCAAGAAGACATAAGCACACAAATGAGAAACATTTACACCACAATAAGGAGGCAGTTTAGCCAATCCCATGTGACACCAGATAAATCCAGACTTACCCAGGGATGCAAATCAAATTTGAGGTGTGCTAAATTAGCATGCAGGTCCTTGTTTCCAAAATGGCCCTTGGAAATGTGGTTGAAACCTGTAGGGGCAGGCTCCACATGGTCTATGCAAGACTAGGGACATGCCACCAACTGGTGTTGCTGGATGTCCAGTGTTGCAATTCGGCTTGACCCTCCTCCACTGTGGGGATGCCCTGAAAATCTGGCTTGAACATATCCATTGCCCATTGTTTTGGAGTGGGAGCACAGGGAAGCAAGTTGGAGGGAATCTTTGGAATTGAATTCTCCTATATTATTGACAAGGCTGAATAGAACACACAAGAATGAATTCAAAAAGGATCTCTTCCTAGTAACAGGGACATGAATCCCTTATTTGGTTTTGAGGTAATGGTCCAAATATAGATGTATTAGGAAGAAAGGAGGATTTAAATTGGCAATTAAGGGGGGAAAGTAATAAACACATGAGAAGCCATGAAAAAATGCAACAGCCACACCAAGCATTCCATGCTGATAATGGAGCCAATGGAAAATATGTGCCAAATATGCACACTGGACAGAGCTTAGTAGACAGAATCTGATGATAACATCTTATAATCTGTAACAAAGTTCCATCATGGTGTGGTGTGTTGATGAAAGGCTATTGTATGTGGAGTCTTACAATATGCATGATTTTTTTCCCAAGTTCACCATCTATAACACAAATATGCTTTGAAAAATAATAAGAGTCTGGGTTAGAGAAAATGACATTAAATGTATGATAGGGACTCTACTCAGGAAAAAGCTGTTGATATTTTTTCATGCACATATTTGGTGCCTTTCAAATAGAAAAACCATTTTCAAAATGCCTGGCAAATCACAAACACTGTAAGTGACACAATATCTAATATCCTTTGAATATAAATATTTCCTAAGAATGAGTGCACTACTAAAAAAGGATAAGTACCCACTATATGAAAATGTAAGGCATTTATTTAGCTCCTCTGCAAAGAACAGTCTTGAAACAAGAGAAAGCCTCCAGGATTTCATTCACGGGTGAAGGTCATTGGTTCAAAAATATCTCTATACTTTTTAAAAATTAATGAAAAAATGGTAACCACACTTACT
>JAQZBX010011754.1:0-42231 GCA_029593785.1 Cabassous unicinctus | reverse complement strand
CCCCCCCCCCACCATTGATCATCTATTATGAGCCAGGTCCTGTGCCTGGAAGCCCTGGATAAGGGGATGAAAAGATATGGATCATAGCTTTATTGGTTTTTCAATATGGTGAGAGCACTGCCCATGAACAATAATGCACATACTTAGAAGGTGCCAGGGCTGGTCTGAAGTAGGGAAGCCTAACCTGCCCAGGGAGGGCTGGGGAGAGGTCAGAGCAAGTTACACGGAAGCAAGTGATTCCAGCTCTCCCCTGAAGAAGGGCTGTGTGAGTGTGTGCTTGTGAGTACTGTGCATAGGCTAGGGTGGCTGGACAAAGGGGCAGCCAGTGGAAGACCTGGAAGCGTGTGAGGCCATGGCATAATGGGGTGCCTCTAAGTATTTCAGAACCCCTGGAGCAAATTACTGGACCTGAGCTAGTTGGAGACTACTATGCCAAGGATATGGATTTTATTTTGCACATCTTAAGGAGCTGGTAATGATTTTGAACAAGGAAGTCATCATGATTTGCATTCCTCCAACAAATACCTACTGAATGCCTACAGTACTCAGGGAGGGAAACCTGAGGCAGAAATGCTCTGTTGCACTTAACCACTAGAGGGTCTTTTTTTTTTAAATTTTTAATGCAGATTAGCAGGCGTCACCCAAAACCCGATGACCTGGATTTGAATCCCAACCTCAGCACCATACTGGGTGATCTTAACGAAGTTGTTAACTAAGTCTCACGTGTAAAACTGGCATACTAGCACCTCCCTCACAGGGGTCATTGTGAAGTCTAATGAGATAGCCTATGGAACCCTTAGTACAGGGCCAGCACAGAAAGAGCACTCAGTAACTGGTGCCTATGATGTCCAAACCATGCCCTATGTCAGAAAAAAGAGGTAATTGAATAATTATCTTGAACATGATTTGATGTTTGCTAATAAAAAGCTAATTGTGGGGAAAGGGAGGGCCTCATAAAATGCCACCCTTCTGTGTCAACACTCTTGAATGGTTATTTCAAAATCTCTCAGTGTCAAACCTGTGAACTCTTTCCATTCTGAGCTTTTCTGATCCCTGCCTAGCTGGCTGCTTGCCCAGCTGGTGGAAGGGATGACTTCCCTGCTGGAGTGTGAAGCCAGCAGTTGGGAGTGTTGGTGACATATCTTAGTGTAAAACAGGAAGAAAAATAACTCATTAGAAGTATTTGAACTCAAAAGTTGCTGTTTATCCTCTTCAGTTTCAGTTTTTATTTGATGATCATAAAAATCTGCCTGGCATTTATGTCTGTCTAACCTGGATCATATATTCAGTTTTGCATGCCATGAGAAAATATGACAGGTTGTTTTGATAAAAACATAACCACTTAGTATGAATATGTTTACTTGTGAGGTAGTAGGGTGCAATTGTTAGAATCTGGGGCTCTGGGTTCAAATTCTGGCCCTTGTACTTGCTCATTGTATGATCTTAGGCACATTTTTTAACCTCTCTACAGCTCAGTTTTCTTGTTTGCAAAATGAGAAAACCAATTTAATGTATATCAAGTAGTTAGCACAGTGTCTGGCTCATAATACTCAGTAGTACTTAGCTATCTTTAATTGTAGTGTTGGAACTTACGTTTTAGATTATCTAGCATGGATTTAAGAAGGCACATATTCAAATTACATAAGCATGCTTGTTTTTGCACTGTTTATTTTGCCCTTTCCATCTTCAGGTCAGATTGTGATAATAACTCCAGTCTCAAACTTTGAACAAGTGACATGAATTTAAAACTTAACCATTAATTCATTCGAGGCATGTGGTCTCTCTTCTCACTGACACCCACCATAACAACTTATCTTTCATAAGCATTTAGAAATGCTCATATATAATTCTAACATCAGGTAAGAAAGTCCACTTATATTCCCTCTTTGTTGACCACTGCACGTGATAGATCATCCCACCCGCCCATGGTGGCCTTTGGACAATGGAGGGATAAACTACTACCTCCTGTCATCTCTCATAAATATCTAGGCCTCATTCAGGCTGTGTTGGTGAACAGGAATGTCCTGAGTGTCAGAGAGCTGACAGACAGTCCCACCAAGCTGTTAGCCTGTCTCCTGGGCACCCTGCATTTTAGAGCTGTGGCCTTACCATTCTGAAAAGGTGAGGAAGGCAGGGGCCTTCCCGGGTCACTGGAAGAGCCTGGAAGCTGTTTCCTCTGAAGACTACTGTCCTGAGCTCAGCATGGACAATAGAATGTGCTGGCAAAATGAGATTCTTAACCAATGCAAGGACAAGTCTGGACTTCCCTTTTTCTGCTGGGCTTCTGAAAGCAATATACCAGAAATGGGGTGGCTTTTACAATGGGGATTTATTAGCTTACAAGCTAATAACTGAAGTAACCTAATCAAAAGTCCTTTCTTTCATTAGGTTTGCACTCCTAGGAATGGATTTGCTTTAAGAACATGATTTTTGGGGGTCCATATAGCTTCCAACCATCACACCATCAGAGGAGGCCACCATGGCTTTCAAAACCAGGCTGGTCACTGTTTTCCAAGGGGAAAACTTTGCAATCTCTTTCTGGGCTGAATGAACCTGAGGGTCAGTAGAAATATAGGCCACTGTGTGCCTGGTCCTGACAATGCCCTTTGGGGACAAAGATAAGACACAGTCCTCAGTTTTAGAGGATTCCTAGTTCTCTAGAGGAGACCAACAAGCAACTAAATATGTGAGAGTATGGAGTCTACAAGTATAGAAGCAAGTGGAAGGAATGGAAAGAATTCAGGGGGAAGTATGATTAATTCTTTGTGTGTGTGTGTGTGTATGTGTGTGTGTTATGATATGTTAGCAGAGTTCTTAGGGATAAATAATTTTCCAGGTAACTAGGAAACATGGCACAGAAGCCCAGAGAATATGGTATCTTGAGGGAGCTGCAATACCTTGGGTATGGCCAAGGCTGCGGGGGAGTGGGGGGGCGGGGGTGGGGTGGGGAGGTGACCATAGGTAAGAAAGGTAGGCAGGGATAAATCATGAGAGACCAAATTCTTTCAATTTTCATACCACAAGCTCCACTAATTGAATTTTATTCATAACTCTTTGAATGGATAAATTGATGGATGACTGAGTTCTAAGGTAATACGAAGTAGCAATCATTCAAATTTTACTGTGTGAAATATATATATATATATTTTTTTTCTATGCTTACTTTTTCACAAGCATGCTGCTCAGTGATTTGCATTCATTATTTTATTATGCTCACAAGAATGAGGTATATGCTATTATTATCAATCCATTTTAAGATTTAAAAAATTGAGCGTTACTAAAGTGAAAGTTTCATCTAAAGTCATGTGGTTGGCAAAAGATGGAGGCAGAATTCAAACTCAGTGTATTAGTCAGCCAAAGGGGTGCTGATGTAAAATACAAATACCAGAAATCGGTTGGTTTTTATAAAGGGTATTTATTTGGGGTAGAAGTCCACAGTTACCAGGCCATAAAGCGTAAGTTTCTTCCCTTACCAAAGTGCATTGCCACATGTTGGAGCAAGACAGCTGCCGATGTGTGCCAGGGTTCCTCTCTTCCCGGGGCTCTGTTTCTCTCTGGGTTCAACTCTGTTTCCTCCACAAGGTCAGCTGTAGACTATGAGGCTCTCTAGGCTTTGCCTCTCTCCACAAGGCCAGCTGTAGACTCTCAGGTGAACGGCTCATGTCTTTCCTGGGGCCTTCTCTCCTTCCTCATGACCAAGCTCTCTTACTTCCCGGGGCTCTAGCTCAAGACTCCAACATCAGAACTACTCCGACTCTGCCCTTTGCCATGCCTTTTATATTTGATTCCCCACCCACCAAGGGGTGGGGTTCAACGCCCTACTGACATGGCCCAGTCAACGCCTTAATCATAACTTAATCATGCCCAGATGAACAGGACTAGTTTACAAGTATAATCCGATATCTATTTTTGGAATTCATAACTATATCAAACTGCCAAACTGCTACACTCAGGTTTGTCTTTCACAAAAGCCTGTGTTTTTAACCACGAAGAGAGGTCAGGAAATGGTGAGTAAATCAGCAGGTGCAGGTCTATCCATCTGCTCACTGCTTCTGCCCACTTGCCTGTTTTGGGAGCATCACAACAACCTTGCAACAGCCTGTCTCGTCTGGGCAGCCAGGTCGTCATTGGGAGTGGCAGGAATGGGGTTTGGGGGCTGGGTGAGCTGGTGGGTATGCATGTTACTCATTTTATCTCTGGAGGCCCAAATTAAGAGGGTCAATCCCAGTAGGTTTGCCAGATTTAGCAAATAAAATATTACCTGGCAGCCCTACATTCCCAGGGACTCCTGAGTTCTCCCACAGAGGCTCTAAACCTTCCAGGGAATAATTAAACTAGTGAGGCTGAAAGCCTGGATTTGAGGAGATTAGGAGATACATCCTGTCAGGAATGCATTAAGAAGGGCAAATATTTTAAGCCTCAAGAGCAGCGACTCAAAGGAGTCTTGTTCTCCAGAGCCCATGCCCATGATGAAAAAATGCCTGCATGGTCAAGGCCAAGCCCTGACTCCCCTTCACAGGGCCAATTAGAGGCTAGCCTTACTCCTTGCTGCTCAGGGTTCTTCCCCAGCCACACAACCCCACAGCCATGGAGACAATAGGACCTGCAGGTATGAGCCTATAGAAGGGAATGATGGAGGAAACAATCCTTCCTCTGCCAGAAGGTGCATGGGGCAGGTGGTAGACCCTAGGCATCATCCAGTAGACACTGACTGAGCACTCACTATGTGCCAGGCAACACGTGAGGTGTCTGGAATGCAGATGCTGTCCTTGGAGACCATGGAAGAGAGATAGATACATAGCCAAATAGCAAAAAATTTAGTGTGGCCTTATTTGGATAAAGGGTCTTTGCAGATGTAATTAAGTTAAGGATCTTGAGATGAGATCATCCTGGATTTAGAGTGAGCCCTAAATCCAATGACAGGTTTCTTGATAAGAGAGAGAAGAGGAGAAAACACACGGAGAAGAAGGTGACATGAAGATGGAGGCAGAAACTGGAGTGATGAATCTACAAACCAAGGAATGCCAACCACTGCCAGCAGCCACAAGAAGCTAGGAAAGGGATGTGAAGTGGATTCTCCCTCGGAGGCTCCAGAAGGAACCAGCCCTGCTGACAACTTGTTTTCAGGCTTCTGGTTTCCACAACTGTGAGAGAATACACTTCTGCTGTTTTAAGTCAACCAGTTTGTGGTAATTTGTTATGGCAGTCCTAGGAAACTACTACAGATATAGTGATTGATAGATAAGAGAGAGAGAGTGGGACTTAATGTAAATTGGATTGTCAAAGACCTCAATGAGTGGGTGACATTCAAGCAGAGACAAGGAGGCAGTTGGGTGAAAAGCAGGGTAGGCACTGCAGGCTTTAGGAAACAGCAAATGCAAACACCCTAGGCAGGGATTGCTGATGGTCTTAAATCATTGGAATAGGATTATTCTCCTTGTCTAATCCGAGTTTACTGGCTGAGATCTAGCCTGTTACTCATTAGGCTTTGTAGCAGATTCCAGAGGTAGCCTACCCATACCCCACTCTTAAGATCAGCTGCAGACAGTCCCAGTTCATACCAGCATATTTCTACAGCTCTCTTTTCAAGGTCATTTCTGGTTTGCAACTTGGCTCATGCTTGGGGCAAGCTGGAAGTGCCTGGGATTTAATGCTCCCAGGAGCATCCCTCAACAAGTGAGACCTGGAGGTGGGGAATAAAGACCCAGCTGCCTCCCCTTTGGTGGGAGAATTATGAGGTGTGTTTTATAGAGTCCCTCAAAAGGTCCCCAGCAGAAACAAGTTCCATTTGTCACTGGAATAAACCATTTTGAGGGCTTTCCTCTCCTTGCCTCACCACCCCACTCCTTCACCTTACTCCCAGGATCAATTCCCAAATAAACGATATGCACCCAAATCTTTATCTTAGGGTCTGCTTCTGGGGAAACCCAAACCCACTGAACAAGTCTTTCAGGATCAGCCAAGGACTAATGCAAGCAGCCCTCCTCCTCATCCCCTCCCCAACAACCATCATCCCCTCCCCTCCCGATGCCTGTCCGTTCCTCCTCCCTTTGCCTTTGCTGGTCCCTCTTGTTTCTTGGCCTGACAAATTCCTGTTCATCTTTTAAATGTCACCTCCTCTTAGCAGGCTTTCCTCTCCTGCCTCTGCATCCTCTATGCCATCTTTGTAACACTGCCCTCATGAGGCTGCACCTATTCATTCATTCAACATGTGTGCATTAACTGCTTCTATATGCCAGGCTCTCTGCTGCAATTACCCCTGAGTCTTCCCATGCCAGACGGATCTTCCTGAGGGATTTCTGGGCTTCCAGCATGTCGGACAGGGCCTGACTTGGAATGGGTGTCTGGTAATTGTTTGATCAAATTAAACTGATGAACTTCACCTGTTCCAGGCAAATGCCATCTGTATAATGATAATGAGGTTCTTAATTACACAGAGGAGGACACATTTATTAAGTGTGTGGAATTAATAAATGAGTACCTTATCATCAAAACGTGAGCTACATGTAGACACAGTTTCATTACTTAAAATAACATGTAATCCATTACTGTGTTTGACTTCCAGTACCAAAATGTATTCTTCAAAACAGAAATGACTCTTGGCAGGCTCCACATTATCCCTCTGTGGACCACTGAGTCTGAAATTCCTGCTTTGCCTCCCCAAATCTCTGCTTAGAACTTTACTAAACCCTTTGGCTTCGTAATTTCATACGGGTAGGCTGTCAGAAAAAATACAGGATGAACCCTAACTACTGGCAATACCTCCTAAAGAAATGATCAGAGATTTAATTAAACAGCCAGCCAGTTTTACAGTAGTAAGTAAAACAGATTTGGACTCTGCCTTCTGGAACTTACAAAGATCTATGTACAAAGATGCATACCGGAATATGGTTTATAATACTATAACTTTGGAATTTTCTATAAGATGGGGATTGGTCCAAAGGAATTATATCTCTACAATGAGACTATTCCACAGCCATTCAAAATGATAGTTAAAAGAATTTTTCATGACCCACAAAAATGCTCACAATATAAGCTTAGATTAAAAAAACAAACAAACCGATCAGGACATAATAGTACATTCAGCATGATTCCAAATCTGTGGGAAACCAAATATTGATATATGCATATTAGAAAACTACTGGAACAAAGTAAGCCAAAATATGAAAAATGGTTTTCTCTAAGATATGGCACTAAAATGCACATTTTAATAGTTTTCTGTATTTTCCAAATTTGCTTTTTTTATAATTGGCATGAACATGTGTTGCTTTCATTATAATACTTTCTAAAAAAATTGGTATAGCTTAGAAAGATCCTTCAACTGCAAAGTATGGCATTTCATTCCCTGATGTGGAGTATATCAAGAGAGCTTACTAAAATGTTCTGAGTTTGTGCTGCACTTGGGGGAAACTGCTTTCAGTCGTGCCAAGAGCTTTTTGGAAATGAGGAAGCAGACAGGAAACTCTGAAACTGCAAGTGCTGAAACGTTTGGTGCTTTCATTGATTGCAACCTATACGTATTTATTGGCCAAATGTAGTGGGTGTGTGGGAGGGAGTCAGGGAGAAAAAAGCCAAACCAAGCACCCATCTTTCCCTCCCATCTTTCCCTCCGCCCACCCCCATGCCTCTGACCTATGTGCTTCTTGAGCTGTGTTGCCCTAATACTGTACTGCAAGTCACCTCAAAGCCATGGTGAGGTAAGTCATCATATTTTGACCAATGTGCACATTCAACTTTTGCTGCAACTGAGGATACATATCCTGTCTATCTGTCACAGTTTAGACATGAAATGCAGCATAGAAAGTGATATAACTTCCTGTGAGTAAAGGAAAATCTTAAATTGAAGCAGTGGTCTAAGTAAAGACAACTGTTTACTGGACCATGCAAGAGCTTTGACTTATGAACATATATAAAAAGAGCCTGGTCAGACCACTAGGCAGTTTCAAAATAAAGCATCAAAACCAAAGGAACAGTAAGACGACTGTAAGTGCCTTTACAGAGGCTGTGAGATGTTATGCCATCGTTGTGAATGGCAACATAATCTTCCCTGCTTGTTTAGTGTTATTTTGAGCCTTTTGATCCACTCAGGTGTGCTATCCAAAATTCCATTATACAAAAGTGGACTGTAAGCACATAAATATTGAGACCACTGATGCTTAAATGAAGAAGGATGGTCTGACCGTGCCACATTGTAAGAGAATTGTCACCACACTGGCCGTTGTCCACTGGACATAGGTCCATTTGCCAAAGAGGAGAGTTGAAGGGATTGAACATGCTTAGGCTGGAAAAGAGAAGATTTTGGATGCAGGAACAACATTGCAAATTATCAGCAGAATAATAAAGGGGGTGAGATACACCAGTCTACTGTTTTATGTGTGGTCTTCCTAGAAGCATAATTTACAAGGATACAACATAAATAAGACCTTCTGAACAATTAGAGCTACCCCTAAATAGAATGGGCTAACTCAGGGGGCAATTAGTTCTCCATTTCTGGAAATGTGTGGGAGGAAGCTCAGTCAGACTTCCTGCACCAGGTGGGAGCACGGAATAGATAAATGACTTGAGAACCATTTCAGGTATCAAGAATCTTCAAATCTACTTTCAGTGCTCCTCCTGGTTCCCCTTTTCTGACCCACCCCCCTCCATGTGTGATTGCCTGGTCCAGGATCTTGTGGAAGGGAGAGGAGAGGAGTTGAAGTGTAACCATAATATCAGCTGGTGCCTGGCAGGGTGCTAAGTCCTTCATTCCTCACATCTACCTTGAGGATGGCACCATTGCCATGCACATTTCATAGATGAGAAGACTAATGTTCTGAACACTTGTGTGACTTGCCCAATTCCAGAGGGCTAGTAAGTGTGGATCAGGGATACTTCTGTAGACAGCTGTCTCTAAAACCTGCCACTTCCTATTGCTAGCACCTAGCACAAGTGCATGGCACATAGGAGGCGTTCAATAAATTTTTGCTGAATGAAACATTAAATATGTAAAACTTGTGGAGCCATGGAAAGGATACTCTGAAAGCAGCAGGGTGTTGCCTTGCTGAGATGGAAAGACGGGACAAAGAAAGAAGAGAATATCATTCATTTATTCATTCCCACATTTTCTGAATGCCTGTGTGCCTGGCTCCAGATAAAGAGGTGAATAAAGATATAGCATTGGACCTGGTGGGCCACCGTTTAAGTGAAGAAGTCAGCTTGGTAAACAATATTAAGAGTGAATTAACTGTATTCTTGCAGCATTTGCAAAGAAAGTCAATTAACTTCGAAAACTTATGTTAATATGATTGCCAGGACAAAGAGCTATGGGAAGTGTGCCATCCTTTAAAGAGAGCAGGTTTGAGGATGGAGAGCTATAAAAGGTCACGTGGATAGGGCTTAACATCTGACAGGAATTCCTATCTGGAGACCCAGTCAGGTGCATTTCAGTTCCCTGTGGGCCTGAAAATGTGCTCTTATCCAGAGGCATCTGATGGCACGTTCCAGCTGTGAGCAGCCCTGCACTGTCCAGTTCAGAACTTTGGCTGAGGGATTTGAAGTTGCAGAAAGAGTCTTGATTTCTGATTCTGAGGGCTGGCACAAGGGAAAGCAATGATTTAAGAGTCTGAGTATTCCATGCCCAGGGCAGGTGCTTTCAAATGAAACTGTTGATCACATTGAAGCGGTGCTGAAACCAAGGTCAGGCTCATGTTCCTGTTGAGGGACCTGGTAAATGAGATGCCTTCAATGGACAGGGACCTCTCATAACAAGGCATGGAGGTAGAACACAGTCGTGAAAACAACCTTACCACTCCAGTGTAAGGACACTTACTTTGTGCCCAGCACTCTGCTCTTGTATGTTGGTTTCAAAAATCCCTGTGTTTAGGGAGCAGGCAATGTAGTAGATAGGAAGTGAGCTTTTATTTCCTAAGGCCCCATTTTGTGCCTGATCCTGTGTGAAGCTCTGTACTTATCTGTCTATTTAGCACTCATCACAACCCTTTGAGGTAGGTAATATTGTGCCAACTTTATAGATAACGATACCTGCTCAAGGTCCCTCAAGTGATGAGTGGTAGATCCAATGATCAAAATCCAATCTCACTGATGCCCAAACCTTTGCTGTCTTCTCCTGGCCACCCTATTAGTTCGTTTCCTGGATTTAATTTTAGGGTGACCATATGACACAATTTGCCCAGGACATTTCCAGTTTATGCCTGTTGGACAGGCAAAATTAATAACAGCATCCCCTCTCACTCTTAAAATGTGTCACAATTTGGACAGTAAATTATATGGTCATCCTACCTAACAAGTAGTTTGATATATATATATATTTTTTTTTTGGTTGAAATGGATGCATTTATCAAAATCACAGCCCCAAACTGTGGGTACAAATTGTAATTTGACTGGAAAAGCAAATCCGGCATCCCACTATGCAAGTGTAGTCATCCAGGAAATTTATCCAGATGCACTAAATGGAAGGCAGCCAGCCTGGAAGTGCCTCTGACCTGCCATGATTTAGAGCCCTGTGAAGGGGACTTTGCCATCTGGTGGGCTGGACTGGCTCCCTGGTCAAGATGCTAGACACACAGTTGCTGGAGTCCAACTATTACACAACATGGGGGCTGTGGGCTGTGGGTTTCCTGTGGCCACCTGTGGTCTCCATTGATTGGAAAGTGGTGCTGATGAGAGATATAAGACTTGGTATGATCCTCACATTGCACAAAAACAACCAATCCACGGGGCAAGTGAGAGATGCCCACTCTCCAGCTGCCATGGTATGAGCCCTGGCTCAGAGCTGTACCTGCCAGGAGAAGGAGGGGAGGGGAGGGGAAGAGAAGGAAGGGAAGGCACAGGAAGGAAAGGGGCAGGAGGGGAGGGGAGATTCACAGCAGAGAATGAAGGATGGGTGGATGGTGATAAGAGTGTTAGGGCAAAGAAAGAGCTACTCACTTTGCTGGGGGTTTCTGGGAAGGCTTCCCAAAGAGGTGATTTGAAGGGAGATAGAGAAGAAATCAGATTGTTGAGCATCTGCTCTGGGTCAGCCCCTGGGTGAAGCACATTACATGTGTTTCCTCCTTTGATTCACACTTGACCTTGTGGGGTAGACTTTATCAGCCCTGATTTAAAGATGAGGAATCTGAGGTTAAGTGACTTGCCTGAAGCCAATTAGAAGCCAACCAGGTATTGATAGGTACAGACCCAGGAGATTTGCCTTGCCCTGCAACTTGGTATGATCCTCACATTGCCTTGTTTTGTGTTTAATTGTTTAGCAGGCCAGTGACAAAGGGCAAAAAACTTGGACATAGGGACAAAGAGGCTTGGGGTTGAATCCCATCACTTCTAATTGTCAGCACTTAACCTTTCTGAGCCTTTGTTTCCAATTACTAGCAGGATAGCTTTGAGTATGGTCACTGGATCTTTCTGAGCCTCAGTTTCCTTGTCTTAATGATGAGACTATGATATTGGGAGAATAGAATGAGATGCTAATAAAGATCCTGGCACAGTGCTTAACAAAGAGTAACCAAACAATAAGAGATGGTTTCCCTTTTTTCCCTCCTCAGAATCTCCTGACCCACTTCTGTCCTAAAGCACAAGGCAGTGGCTAAGATTGTGGATGCTAAGCCAGACTATGAGGGTTCAAATCTTATCTCTGTTCCTCACTTGCTCTGTGACTTTGGACAGTTACTGAACTGCTCTGTGCCTTCATTCTCACATCGGAAAAACAAGGATGAAATAGTACCTACCTCATGGAGGTCAAAATAAAGATTAATGAACACTTAGAACCATGCCCGGTACATAGTAAGCTCTGTGCAGGTGAGGGTGAAAAAGTAAACCACCACTCTTCATCACTTACTTCTCAACCCGTGCCTCTGCAGTGAACTCAGAGCAGTCTTAAACATTCCCGTTTGCAGTCAACTGATGGTCAGAGCTGTGGCTGGCTGGTAAAACCTGGGTGCACCACAGCAAAGCTGAGACCCAGGAACAAGGGAGGCTGAACCATTCTAGGTGTCAAGAATTTCTGACTCTGCTAATGGGGATGGGGGCTTATTTTCTATTCTTGTGTCACTGGCTCACAGAAGACCACATTAGTCATGCCTTGATCTACAGAATCACACATACTAAACTCACAGGCTATGATGTCAACCTTAACTGGGAAAAGAGGTAGTGGACTGCTACAATACATAACTGACAAAATGAGAAGAAAACTTTATATAGCTGTGGTCTCAGCATGGACTTCATGTTAGAATTACTCAGGAAACTGATAAAATATATGCTAATTAGCAGGCCCCACCCTGTTTTTAAATAAATCATCTGTATGAAGATATTCTGAGCATGATGTGGGCTTTATAATCTAAAAGACATAGGTTAATGCCATTAGGAATGATATATAGCAATGGTTCTCAACTTGCACTGTATCAGAATCCCCTGGAGGGCTTTGTTGGGCCCCACTCCCCCAGAGTTTCTGATTGCATAGGTCTTGGGTGGAGCCTGAGAATCTGCATTTGTAACATGTTCCCAGGTGATGTACATTGAGAAGCACTGATATATGTAATAAACAACAGAGAAAAAATTGAAAGACATTAACTACCTAATTTTCCCAAAGAATGTGTGTGGCAGTTTGAAATTCTTTTATGAATCCCACAAAAAGAAAAATTATGATTTTGAACTAATCCATTCCTGTGGATGTGAGACCCTTTTGATTGGAGTATGTCAGTGAGGCATGACTCAGGTTGAGTCTCTGCCCTCTTGCTGGGTCTGATATAAATGGAGACACACAGAGAGAGACACAGCAAAGGGAGCTCTGCCTTAATTGATCTTACAATGTGAGAGAAAGGACTCCAGGTTTGCCCACAGCTGAGCTCAAGTAGAGAAGCCCGAGAAGCCCCCGAGAGCCTCAAGGAGCCGAGGCCCAGGAAGAGATGAGCCATATGCTGGCTAGCTCACTGCTGAACTCAGGAAGAAAGCACAGCCAAGACTGACAGAGGAGGCTCAGAAAGAGACAAGCCCTATGCCTGGTTGCTCACAGGAGCTCTGGGAGCTGGACTCCAAGAGACGGTGAGCCTGGAGGGGAAGGCAGAGACTTAGGTAGAGATTGCCCGCCATCTTGCTTCATCATGTGGCAGTTGGCTTTGGTGAGAAAGACTTGATTTGGACATTTCACAGCCTCAGACCTGCAAGCTTTTACCCCAAATAAATCCTCTTTATAAAAACCAAAACATTTCTGATACTTTGTATCAGCAGCCCTTTGGCAAACTAAGACAATGTGCCTCCTGCTTTTTTAGATGAAAAAAAAATTGTCCATACTAATAACTTAAGCAACTAAAAAATGCCATTCCCACTCTTTCCCCTTTTTCTTCTTCTTCCTTCTTTCTCATTCCTCAGCCACATGTCTCTGTAGCATCTGGAGGTTGAAATTCCCAGCACACGTATATTACAGCGAGTGTCATGTATAGGACTATAGCTTTGAATGACAAAAGAAAAGAAAGAAAAGCTGACTGATTTGTGGGGCATAGTAGGTGAGAACATAGGATATTCTTTGTTGCCTTTGGTTGTGGATCACGTGGATCAGCCCCCACAGTGGAATTTGAATTTCCTCTTCTTGCACCAATGAAGAGAAGTGAATATTGTTAGACAGGTAAATAACAACACTGATCTGAAAATAGTTTCTGACCCTCTGTCTAAATCCCAACATGAGAGTTTGTATTGTCATAAGAAAAGCGTTAAGTACAGCTCAAGTATCCCATATACTAGATTTTTGTTTTTTTATAACATTGTTACCTTTTTTAGTCTGAGGCTCTCTATGCTTTGATGAAGATCAGACATCAAACTGAATTTTCTGGAAGAAAAAATCTCACTATTTCCTCAAGGCTCCCTCTCAGTACATTCACAAGTTCATTCTGATAATTCTTTTCCATTCTTTGACCACATTTCCATTCTGTGGTTTCTGTGAGCTGTTTAAAAATGAAAACAATTTTTAGAAGAGGATAAAGATAATTCTAGCTTAAAGGTGATGTCAGAAATGGCCAAGGTAGTAGTAGAAAGTTCTGTTTTTCACCAAACTTAGAGGGACCTTAGAGAAACCTTTTGTTTTCATTGGGACAGTGGAGTTATTCTTCAAATAGACTTCCTTTAGCCCAGCTAAGGAGCCAGTCAGCCTGACCTGGGATGCTTAGATCTGGAAACACCATAGAGATCATCACATCCAAGTTCTCGTTTTAAAGATGGTCAAACTCGGGCACAGCGGAATTAACTTGCCCCAAATTACATGACAAATTTGAAAACATGTAACTTGGCTAAGGAGAATTCTTTCTTTTTTCTTATCTAGTCTCTACCCCCCACACCCACACCCACATACCCCATCTCAGTGCACCCTCCTCATTTTATGCACATTTGAAGAAATGTAGTGTACCAATGTTGTCTTGATCTAGTGGCTCACAGGTTGGTGCTGGTGTTCTCACCCTCATGGCTTGGATGTGTAATTGTACTTTTTCTATTGTGATAACATATATATAACATAAAATTCGCTATTTTAACCATTTTCAAGTGTATACTTCAGTCGTGTTACTATACCACCTTCTATTAAAACTTTTTCATCATCCAAAACAGAAACACTTTAAGCAATAACACCCCTTTCCCTTCCCCCCAGCCCCTGAGAACCTCTAGTTGACTTTCTGTCTGTGAATTTGATTATTCTAGATATTTTAATATAAATGGAATCATAAAATATTTGCCCTTTTGTATCTGGCTGATTTCATTTAGCATAATGTTTTCCAAGTTGTAATTGTACTCCCCATCCCCCCAAGACACTGCAGAACTTTATTGTAATGTGGTCAAATACAATATTCAAATATTAAATGTTATAGGCACATGAATGTCATCTTCTGAAAGATAAACTGGGTTGTTATATATATATATCTACCTTAATGAAATTTTAAAAAATTCTTTCCTGCAACAGTCTGACACTGATCTTGATCTTTGCTGGAAAGTCTGATGTATAATAATGACATTTCAACAGTGAGAGATTTCGGAGATGATCCCAATGTCCTTCAGAACATATCATCAGAGGACTGGTCTGCTTCATTCCTTAGTTCCCAGTATTTCCCTGAAGTCTCCCCTTCTGGAATATAAACTCAGCATTTAAAAGCCAGTCTTTCAGCTAATTTTTGTGTTGCCAGCTTGGCTTGTAGCTCCTCATCATTGTATCTGCTGTTTGCGACGTGGTAGACATTCCTCTGAGATTAGCTGTGTAGGCATATGGCGAAGTGGTAGACGCCATGCCGTGATGTCATCAAGGTGCGTCCTCTCCCAGTGCTGCCTTTCTTCTCAGGAACTAGGAGGCCGTTTCCCTGGACGATGACTAGATGAACTATTTCGTTGTGAAGGTATTCCATTTGTTTTGAATTTGTGTGGTGGGAGAAATGGGTTGTTGACTCGCATTTCTAGCACCACCATGTAATGAAGCGTCTTCAGAATCCCACTCTGAAGGCGCCTCAGGAGGTGTTCACCTCGGTTGCGGTTGTGATCTTTTGTAACCCATCGAGGAATAGGTTGCCAGAGCTGCTGGAAAGGTCTTCTGCCTGACATGAACAGCCTCCTGGCGCTCCGGCTCTGCTGCAGGAACTGCTGGAACTGCCCCTGCTCACCGCGCCCTCTGCCCCTGACGCCTTTGTGAACCGGAGGGACGGTTCCCTGTTTCCGTGAGGCTGTTTTAGTATGATCTGCTGTTACCCATAGAGGGACAGTCAGGACTCGGGGTGAAGTATCAACGGCAGGTCAGAATTCGGGGGCCTATGTGTGTCCACATCAACTCCTGCCATTGCTTTTTCCTGAGTGTCGGGTGTAATCCAGCAGGATAAAACAGTTCACATTTTCCTCCAAACTCCTTACATTCTGCAATGGCGGCCTTCAGTTTGGCAACAGAGCCTACGGCCTAGCGGAGCTACGAACAGGGCCGGCGGGGGCTTCTCGGCAGCCCCCGCTGCTCCTCGGAGGCAGAACCTACGCAGGTGGATCCAGGCCTAGCGCCAGGCCTGTTTCCCCGTTTCAGGTTTCTGGGGAAAGACCTTAAAGAATTCTGATCTGTTAACAAATAGCCAGAGGCTGGAAGACTTGCTTCCTCCTGGGGTTGAGGTAGGTAGCATTCTGACTGGCCAGCAGTCCTTGGCTTCCTCGGCTTTCCCCTGTAATTGTACTTTTTTTTTTATTTTTTAAGATTTTAAAAATCTATTTATTTATTCCCCACCGCTAGTGCTCACTGTCTGCTCTCTGTATCCATTCGCCTTGCGTTTCCTCATTGTCTGCTTGTCTCCCTTTGTTGCATCAACTTGGTGAGTTAGCTCTCCACGGGCAGGGGCCAGCTTGCCCTCACCAGGAGGCCCTGAACCGAACCCAGGGCCTCTCATATGGTAGATAGGAGCCTAACCACTTGAGCCACATTCACTTCCTGTAATTGTACTTTTAATAGCATGCTTATTTTATTAATACCTGTCTCCTCCATTAGAATGCAAGCTCCAAGATGACAAGGACCAAAAATATATATCTTGTTCACCTTTGTACTTCCAGCACTTCTTATTGTATCTGATCCATCAAAGGCATTCATTAAATAACCCAATAATGATGGATATACTTCATATATGAAGTACTTAGTATGTGCTAGGTAAATGTACTAAGCCTTTTAAATAGATGCATTTGCTCTTCTAATCATTTGTCTGCTATGCCCAGCTTTTCTGGAATAGGATCTTGCTTTGAACTGCAAGTCTGTTGATAAGAGCCATATCTAAGGGACCCAAAACAGTATGTTTACTGTCCTTAGATTTTCTGCTGTCTGTGCTCTGCTTGAGGGGACCCCAGCAGCCCTGGAATTAGGAATGAGCTGGTTGAAATCTGGTTGAAAATCTGGTCACTCATATGAACCCCAGACAAGGAGATCCAAGGATTGGATCAGTGGAGCCTTACAGAATAATACCAAGGAAATAGGTTTTCTCTATGATGCCAGTCCCCATGTCAGCAACTTGAGTGCTTTGCTGGATGGATAAGAATAGCCTTTAGAGTCAGTGAGACCTAGGTTTGCTCCCAGCTTAATAACTTAGAAGCCATATAACCTTGGACAAATTCCTTAACCTCTCCAAATCCCCATTTTCCTACATAAAGGTGAAACACTAATACTTCCCTCAAAGGGGGTTTAAGGATTTAGTGAAGACTTTTAGCGCAGTACATGGCACATGGTGAGACAAAAGGAACCACAGTTGCTGTTCTTGGTGTTATTGTTAATAGTAGGCAAGAAAGGTAGAGACTTGGTGCAGGAGTCTGAAGAAGGCAAGGAATATCATTTAAAAACAAGAACATGCAAATCTCCATTTATTGCTGTTGCTGAGAGAATGGATTGTCATGTTCATTTTATGTTCCGGTTCTGGAGGTAAATTGCAAAATCCTTTTTATTGAAAATTCATTCAGTCCTCTACAAATGTTTATTGAGTCCATGCTATTTGCTAAGCACATGGGAGAAATGAGGATAAATTAAATGCTGATTGTGCTTTCACCTTGGGAGTTGAAGGGAGAATACAGATTTTCTATAAATGTAAGGGGAAGCATTTTTCTGCTTAAATACAGAATGCTGAGCATTATTTACTTTAAAAAAATAAGTGAAGACCTTGCAAGAGTCTCTCATTGACCAAGTGAACCGATAGAAAGTTAAAAGGCCAAGGGATAGCAAATAAAAGTGTGCTGAGCCCAAAATGAATCTTGGAATTTATGGTTTCCACCCATAATACTTTACTTATATAATCTCAAGTTTACTACCATATGTATCTTTCTCTTTAAATGGAAATGGTAAAGCTCTATTTGGTTCAGAGACTAGATATTTTGATTAAATCTAAACTTTCGAATTCTAAGTTTTATTTTCACCCTACAATGCTAAAGGACATAGAAAGCTGCAAAATTATGAGGGCTTCCCCCAGTACGCTAAGATCCTCTCGTTTCTCATCTCCATTCATCAAGTTTTATCCAACGCCTGTTATGTGCCAGTCTATGCCCTGGGCACTGGGGTATAGAAGCAGATGAGCCATGGTCCCTGCCCTTATGAAGCTCACAAATATATGAGTCAGCAGCCACAGAACGCTGTAGCAGATGCTGTCATGGTGGAAGGAACATCAAATCTATCAGGGCATAAAGAAGAGGGCCTGACGGTAGGATAGTGGATATACCACTATTGCTGGTAATAATAATGTTACCAAGAAATAATCATAGTAGTAGTCATAGTAGTAGTGGTAGCAAATATTCATCAAGCACTCACTATTCTAAGCCCTTTGATGCATTATGTCATATAACCCCACAACAATCCCATAATCTAGGTAGTATTATTTAAGATGGAGGCACTGATCTGTGACTCAAGCTTGCCCAGCTGGTAAGCAGCTGATCAAGCTCTGCATATCCTATCCAGTTGGCCTTGGACCAGGGACTTAACTTCTCTCAACCTGAACTTTTTCCTCAGTAAAATAAGAGTAAAGGCTTCTTCGGAGAAGGCCATGAGATGAGGTTTGCACAGCTCCTGGCACGTAGCTAATGTTGAACAGTGGCAGCTCAAGTTCCATGTGTTGGTGGGAATCAGGTATTGAAAATGTGAAGGGAAATAATATTGGTGAGTTAGATTGGGTCAGATCGTGGAGGGCTGACCTTGGGTGATAAACTAAAGGGTTTTAAAACTGGTTCTGAAAGCTATGATGGGCGTTGGAAAGCTATAAGACAGAGAAATGCTCAGTGTTGTGTTTGAGAAAATCACTTTGCCCACAGTGTGAAGGACACATGGAAACAACCAGACCAGTTAGAATGGTGTTGTCATAATCTGGAAGAGGAAGTATGGCAACCCGGACTAAGAAGGGGACAGTTGCAAGAGATTTTGGGGAGAAAGAAACAACACAGCCACTGACTAACTGAATGTGGGGGGAGAGGGAGGAAGAGGAATCCAGGCTGATGCCCAGATTCCTGACTTTAGCCATGGGTGAAAAGTAGAGTCCCATCCATTGAAGCAGAGGATGTATTAATAGGAAGAGGAGTCATTCATTTAGGGATGGCAAAATGAGTTGCATTTTGGATCACTTGAGTTTGAGGTGGTGTTTTGGGGACAGCCATTTGGAGACAGATGCCAAAATGGTAGTTAGACACACGTCTGGGTCTCAGTGGCTTGTTACTATAATTAGAGATTAGGGTGTGCCAATCATTAATGTCACACTAGCATCTGTAGCGTGGTATGACTGGTACCTAATTGGGATTTGAGAAGACATTTGAGTGAATTAATGTTATGTTTGCCAAAGTACAGAGGACTGGAGGTTCTATAAGGATATAGGAATTAGCTCTAATTTTCTATTCTAGCACTAACAAGGTTAGCTCAAGCTCTATTGAACTGTATCTGTGGCATCTGAGGCCAGTGAATTTTAGATAATTGTTGAGTTGGTTGCTGATGTTTATACTCACTAGGAAGGATAGTCCTCTCTTTGTTCCCTAAAATCTGGGGATAAAAAAATTAAACAAATATCAAAGCTATTCTTAGAACAGAGAACTGTAGCCTGTCTGGAGTCTTAGGTTCATGACCATATTCTGAAATGTTGACTTCCAAGTGAGCATGTCAGTAACATGTCTATTTTAAGTAGCAACTTAAAAGTCTCTTTAGCTTTAAATGTCAAAATAACCAGACAGCATGGCATAACAGAAAATGGAAGTACTGAAAGTCCAGAGACCTTACTTTGAGTCCCAGATCTACCTCTGAAAAACTAGGTGACCTTAACCTTCCCTTCATCTATAAAACATTGATGGGGGGCAGGGGATTAGATGATCTTCCAACTTTGACATTTTATGGTTCTCTCAATATTACCTTTAATTGCCACTGGTGGGAAGATAACATTTCCATAAATTGACCGGCTGACCTGATTAAGTCCATCCACACGAAGGCATGTAAATAAGGCAATAGGAAGAAATTAATACCACAGATGACTTTGGTAGAATAATTTCCCTCCTTAAAATGGCAGATAGAACACTGGAAAGGGATAGCACTTGGTTTTAGCATGCATCTTTTTGTTGTTGTTTTACTTTTTTTTTTTTTATAGCACACATCTTAATTACCAGCCAATGGGGTTTTTAAAAAAAAAATTCTTATATTTTTTATTTTTTTCAAAAAGATGCTTAGATTACATAAATGTTACATTTAAAAAAAATAGGGGGTTCCCATATGCCCCGCTACCCACGCCTCCCACATTTTCCCACATTAATAACATCCTTCGTTAGTGTGGTACATTCATTGTAATTGATGAACACATTTTGGAGCATTGCCACTAAACATGGATTATAGTTTACATTGTAGTTTACACTCTCTCCCACACAATTCTGTAGGTTATGGCAAGATATATAATGGCCTGTATCTGTCATCGCAGTGTCATTCAGGGCAATTCCCAAGTCCTGAAAATGCCCCCCATATTACACCTGTTTTTCCTGCTCCCTGCCCTCAGAACCTCCAGTGGCCAACTTTAATCCATAGTTCATTCCCCAATCCTGAGGATTCTGGGATGGTGATGCTCACTCCATCCCTGATTGAGAGGGGACTTTGATTCTACATGGCTGATGGATGGGACTTTTGCTTGAAGTTGTCCATCATCTCCTCCTTGTTAGTTGTCCTGGGTGAGTACAATGAACTGGAGAGTAGGTGTTGCAACATCAGTTGGGTTTTACTGAAAGTTTTCTGAGTGTACACAATCACAAGTATTTTGCCCAGTGACTACAGTATCCACCATATTGAAAAGAATATGGAAAATCATCCATTCCTAGCTGCATATATGACTTCTCCTGGGCCTGTTTAATATTTGAAACTTGTTTGTTGACGTTTCCTTTATAGGCCTAGACCTCTCAGTCCTGGATATAATCAACCACTGAGGTAGAAAGGCAATTAAGATTTTTTGAGGTAGAAAGGCAATTAAGATTTTTGAGTACCTTTGTGCCAGGTGCTTGGCCTGTATTACATGTTGCCTCATTTAACACCCTCCGTAGCCCATGTTATTAGCCATGCTGTGTCTCCTGGCCACTCTACTCAGCATGCTAAAGGTTGCTTTTTGAGGTTTTCTATCTGGCCACAGGAGCATGCTTGGTCCATAAGGACAAATCAGAATGTGTGAGAGTTGCTGATGCAGAAGCAGCACCCAACCAATATGAGATGGAAATTTGATGTATACATAACTCAACTTCCTCATCTCAGTGTTGGGATAATTCTGTGGCGGGTTCTATGCGTGCTCTCAGAATTCCCCAGAGGAGTTGAGCTCCAGTTGCCCACAGTGGAAATGAACTTGATAACAGCCTTTTTGGCTGCTTCTCTTCTCTGACTTACTTTGCTATCCTGGTATTTCCTGAGATCATTCCCAAGTAAAGTACTTACACTCAAATTCTTGTCTCGGGGTCTGCTTCTAGTTGACCCAAACTAAGACATTTCCAACATCTCTAAGGAGTAGCTACCATTATTGCCAAATTATAGATGAGGAATCTAAGGCTCAGTGTGGTTCAAAAACAGCTGTTAATCTTGGTACTGGGGTTTGAAGCTGGATCTGTCTGGCACCAGTGCCCATCGACTTCCTTTGCATCAGTGGTTCTCAGCAGGGAAGAATGTTGTCACCCAGGGAAAATTTGTGAATATCTGGAAACACTTTGGGTTGTCAAATTGAAAGGTGCTATTGGCATTTAGTGGATGGAGGCTAGGGATGTTGCTAAAAATCCTACAATGCTCAAGATAGACTCCTATAACAAAGACTTAACCAGTCTAAAAAATGTCAATAGTGTTGAAGTTGAGAAACCCTGCTCTACTACATCCAGCAAGCCCAGTTTTTGGATGGTGGCTCTTGTGTGTGACTTGTCTGTGATTTTCACTTCCAGGGCCAAGCTGTGGCTCAGCTGTGTACCACCATCCCCAACGTGACTGTCTTTGGAACAGCTTCTACTTTTAAACATGAAGCCATCAAAGACTCCGTGACCCACCTGTTTGACAGAAATGCAGACTATGTGCAAGAAGTAAAAAGGTAAGGGGTTTGCTCTAAAGAACATGAGATTAACCATTAATATCTCTCTCTTTAAAAACAGTGGCATTCATTTAGAGGAAGGAAAATATGATAATAATGTATTGATGGCTTAATAGACTCTGTGCTGAATACTTCACATTTATTAACTCTTTTAATCCTCTACAACACTATTATTATTCCCATTTTACAGATGATAAAACAGAGCAATTAAGTAACTTGCACAACTAGTGTTAAGGTTAAGGTTATGCTAGCTGCTATAACATTGTCTTAACACATAGAAATCTATTTCTTATTCATTCATATAACAGCTCAAGGTAGATGTTTGGTGGGTGACCTTCCATAAGGAGATTCAGGGACCCAGGAAAGAAGGGCAAGAAGTGAGACTGGGCAAAGAGACACATAAAGACCTGATACACCAGACTAGGAATGTGGACTCCAACTTGGGTGTGATCAAGAGCTACCAAAGGATTAAGGTTGTGACCTAACCAGATTAGGGTTTTGAATAATCACTGGCAGTTTGTGGAGAATGGGTGGGGAGGCTGGAGGCAGAGAGATCAGTCTACTGGCTATTGCAGTCACCCATGGGGGAAGGTTGGATTAGAATCCGATCCATATTCTACCTGTGCTCTTGATCACGGCCACGTTCACGTCAACACAGAGGAACAGCTGGAAGCCCAGCTGTCGCCACGGCTTCCAGTGCTTTCTGTGAGTCACCCCTGCTGCAGCTCAGGACTCAAGGCTGTGTTTTAGGGTCTGTGTCACTCACAGCTTCTGAGGGAATTCAGAGGTGCCCAGGGCCAGAGTTCTGATTTTCCAGTATTACATTGCAAAATAGGAAAGTTGTCCAGCTGGCATCATCTCAAAGAAATAACAATTTTCTCCAAATCACAGAATTAAAACGGAAATTGAAGGACATAAAGATGGGAGTTCTCGTTGTATGAAATGAGAGATTTAGACCAGATTTGGTGAAATGTGGGAGTTTCTTAGAAAGGAGAGTCTGCTGATGGTCTGATATTTCAGATTTGTTTTTAAATTTTGAATGCAGAGATTGGAATATAATTTAAGGTTATCTCAATATTTCCAGCAAGACATGAAAGGAGAGTTTTAAGCTAGATATTATAAGCTCATCCCATGTTTATTAGACTTCTAGAGAGATTGCAGGTTAAAGACTTTCAGAATATACATTCCCAGATCCCTTCATTTTTCATAACTCTTAGGTAGTTCTTCCTGCTTTTGTCTTGAGTCTCTCAGGTTGCAGACTGGAAAATGAACTACATAGACGTTACCTGGTAACATTCATTGTCTCTTCAGTAATCTTCCCCCTTAAGTGGTATTTTGCAAGCATTCTTTCACTTGTTCATGCATCCACTTATTCAATAAATATGCACTGAGTGTCTATGATGGGCTAGGTCCTGGGCTAGGTGGGGGATCCAGCAATAACCACCCAACTGTCACTGTCCTCATAGAGCTTGGAGTCTGCTTGGGGGTGGGGGTAGAAATGTATAAAACTATTAAAGAATTGATTTATACATTTGTGTATATCTGCTCTGGGAGAGAAATGGAAGTTGCCAGTGGACATATGCAGTCGGGGAAATCAGACAAGTCTTCCATCGAAAAATAATATTTTGATGGAGAATCAAAGCATGAGATGAAGGATGAGAGAAGAGCATTTCCAACTATAGAGAATGGCATGTGCTGAGGTCAGGAAGGGCGTGGCAAGTTCAAGAATCTGGAAAGTGCGGCTGGAGGTGATCGGATGTGGTGAGAGAGGAGGGTCAGGAAGTGGTAGTTCTTCTGAAAAAAGTGACAGCCCATAAACAGGAGGCTCCTGCTTTCTGCTCCCAGCAAAAGCATCTGAGACTCACCTCCCCACCACCTTCTTTCAAATGTGACCTCCAACAGTTCTTTGCGTTTCTAAGTAGAGTCCCTGGGGTTAGATTCAAAATGACGGGAAGCCACAAATATGTTTATACCCTCTCTCCCGCTAATCCTTCCCTCTGGATGTAATCCGAAAGCAGACAAACACAACTGGCACAAAGCTGCCTGTTGCAGAGCCCAGCACAGCTTCTGCTCCATCACAGTTGTTCAGCGAGTGTCAACAGGGTAAATTACAGCATTGTCTGTCATCATGAAAATTCTGAACCAGCCTCCATTATCAGCAGAAGGGAAATGGCTCAGGAGATTATGGTGAACCCCCATACTTGTTCATTATGCAGCCCCTAAAAAAAGCATAGTTATAAAGACTGCTTCACAAAATGAAAAAAAAAAAATGCCTGGAGTAGGATATGGAGTAGAAAAAGCAGAATGCCAGATTCCATCTACCATGTGATCACAGCTGTATACACATTCTCAGTGCACATGAACATGAAATGAAAGGAAAGAGTAAAAACAAAAATCAAACCACTAACATACAAGGAGAGTGGAATTCAGAGTGATTTGCCTTTAATTTTTTTTTTTTTTTAAGATTTATTTTATTTTTATTTATTTATCCCCCCCTTGCTGCTTGTGCTTGCTGTGTCCATTCGCTGTGTGTTTTCTCCGTGTCTGCTTATCTCCCCCTTGCTGTGAGGTCCCGCTGCATCAGCCCACCGCGCTGTGCGGGCCGGCCTGTCCTCACAAGGAGGCCCCGGGAAGCGAACCCGGGGCCTCACACATGGTAAACGGGGGCTCTATCGATTGAGCCACACCCGCTTCCTGCTGTGAGGTCTTGCTGCATCAGCCCACCGGGCCGCGCGGGCCGGCCTACCCTCACAAGGAGGCCCCGGGAAGCGAACCTGGGGCCTCCCATATGATAGACGGGAGCTCTATCCACTGAGCCACACCCGCTTCCCATTGCCTTTAATTTTTAATTGCAGATATTGTTACACAATTATGGGTGCGATAAACCAGAAACTTTCAATAAAATAACATTTCTTGAGGTGCAAACTCAAGAATAGTAACTGGTATTTATAAACTAGTCAACTGGTAAGCCTCTTTGGAACATCCTCTCAGCCTTGATCAAGACCCTGTAAAGGGAATAGAAAAAAAAATATTTATGACACCGACCTTATGTATAATATATATAACTACCCTCTCTCTGGGAGGAGAGGATGACTATGGCTGAAAGCAAGCTAAAGGAAGTTAGGAGTCTTGAATCACGTGCATCTCTCTTTTCGGGCTTTAAAAATAAAGAGGAGAGAAAGATCCGAGAGTACCAGGTGGACAGCGCCTAATGTGGTGCTTGAAAGATGGGAACAATTTAGACAGTGGGGAGGGAACCCTGAGCAAGGGGAGCAGGGACAGGGAAGGCAGATAATGGCAGCCACGATTTGATGGGCTTCTCCCAGGTAGAAGGCACTCTGCTAAGCCCTTTCCCTGCACCATTTCATGTGTACCTTAGACAATCCTACAAGGTGGAAATTCCTGACCTCATTTTACGGAGGCTTAGGACCAGATTTGGCCTCAAGGGTTGTGCTTCTGTATACTTTCTATTCTACAGAACTCCTCTTGGTTCACAAAGGGACTGGAGGAGACTTTGAAGGGTGATTGGTATGTTCATTGGAGGAAACTTTGAGGGGTGATTGATATGTTCATTGATACCTTGATTATGATGGTGGCTTCACAGGTACATATATTTTTTCAAAACTCAACAAATTGTCCACTCTATATATGTGCAGTTTATTGTATGTCAGTTATATCTCAATGAAGCTGTTAAAAAAACAACAACACCTGCCTCTTAAAAAAATCAAGAAACTTTTTTAAAAACTTCATTTGGTGGGAAATGGGTACACAATATTTTTTTAGACGTTGATTTTTCTAGTCATTCATTCAACAAGTATTATGGTGAACAAGACAAACACCATCCCACACCTGTGACCTGGAGCATCCAGTCCAATGGAGGAGACAGATGGCTCAATGGGCAATTGCAAGACAGTGAGGTTAGCACCCTGATAGAGACATACAGAGTGCATACAGGGGGAGCAAAAGAAGCAGTGTTTAACTGCTGGAGACCCAGAGAGCATGCAGGAGCTTTCTTTCAGGCCTTACAAATTTTATGAAGTAGATATGCTTATTTTACAGATAAGGGAGCCAAGTCTCAGCCTGGTTGAGTAACTGCCCAGTGTCACACAACTGTGCAAATGGCAGGGCTTAAACCCAGATCCTTCTGGCTCCAGAGCTTGTGCTTTTCCTACCACCCACAGTCCCTCTCACGAAGGCATTCGGGAGTGGCTTGTCCATAAGCCAGTGAGGCGTGCGGGCTGCCCATTTTAAAGGATGTGGCCTGCGTGAGATGCAGACATGGCAGGCAAGGGCTGGGTCGGGATCTCTCACCTTCAGCACATTTTCGTTCATAATAAAGCTGCTGCAATGCAGGGTGTTTAGCAGCATCCCTGGCCTCTACCCAGTAGATGCCACTAGCAGCACCCCCCCCACCCCCAATTGTTATGACCAAAAATGTCTCCAGACATTGCCCAGTGTCCCCAGGAGGGACAGGCAAAATGGCTCTTGGTTGAGAACCACTGAGCTTGATTGACCAGGCTCTTTAAAGCCCTTATATGCAGTTAAAATTAGATTATGTAAGAAACATGGAGTCCTTTGCAGATTTGAAGCAGTGAAGAGCTATTATGAAAGATGAGTTTACAAAAAATTTTATCTAACCACAGTGTAGAGAATGGATGAGAGAAGAGACAGTCAGAATCAGAGAAAACAAGTAATGGAAGTGCCGAGGAAGAGACAGAGCCCTCATATATTTTGAAGGAAAACAGGATGTGGTCACTGAACAACTGTGGGAAATGCTGAAATGAGGAGGCCAAGACTTCTTTTCCTTTTTGTTGTTAGGCGATGAGCATCCGAAGCAGTAATGATTTCCGTTAAACAAGATAAGTATAGTGTGAGACTAAGACCTTCAAGGGGTCTACCCAACAGGCCAGGGGAAAGGGGGGCTGGAGCTGAGGTGAGTGAAAAACTCACACTTTTCAAGCATTTGCTGAGTGACTGCTTTGAGCTGCCTCTGGAAATTGGGGGGACAGAGATGAGATGCAGCCCCTGTGCCAACGCAGCACAAAAAACCACAGAGGAAAGAATCAAAATGACACTGTAGAGGGATCTGCTATTTGCCCAAGCAATTTGGGTCTGCAGGTCCCAGTCATTGGCGTGACAGGGAAGTGTAAGCTCAGAAAATCATAACTACCTGCTGCTCTTCTGCATCTTCAGCACCTTCCACAATGTCTGGCACATAGTAGGAGCTAATCGAAATATTAATGGAAATTAACGAGAGTCTAATCTCCTGGAGAAAACAGAGAGAAAATTATCCATAAAGGATTCCTAGAGGTGGTGGTGTTGCCAAGTATACGTGGGAGCCCATACTAGTAAACATTTGTTGAGAAGCCTACTGTGCACTGGGGACTGCACTCAGCCCTCTGAGAAGCCCACTGTGTGCTGGGCCCTGCCTTCAGCCTTGTGAGAAGCCCACTATGTGCCGGGAGTGTTGCCCAGCACTCTGAAGTAATCTCATCCCTCCATTACCAACATCAAGTGATGGTTCAAACTGTGGCCCAGATGAGTTCTCAGAAAAGGGAATTCAGAAACAGAAGAGCTGTGTGGCATGCCAAGGATCCAACTAGAGATGAAAGTCACAAGGTCAAAGGGTTTCTTTCCCTGCAGTGGCTCTGTTGGAACCTAACACCACTCCAGAGAAATTCATCGCTGACCCCTGTGGGTGAGGAATAAAGAGGTGACATTCACAGCAAAGGGGCAAGGGTTGGGGACAAAGGACAGGCACAAAAGCCTTCATCAGCAATTCCAAAATACCTTGCTGCTGAACGTGGGCTGTAGAATCCCTGAGCTGGGGCTGTGTTTGTTTTTTTAGTCTGCAGAGACTGACAGCAGCAGAAGGCAGACCCAGGAACCATTGCCTTTGGCTCCCTGCCCCCCACTCTCTGCTTTCCTGTAATTACAATTTTACATGTACAGGCAGGGCAGATGCCTTCAGGAACTAAGGATATCAAGAAAGGAGGATGGCGCCTGTCTCTGATGAATGAAGGGAGGTCTTTAGCTCCAGCTCTGTTTGTGATTTCCACGATCCAATAGAAGGAGCTGCTAAGGTGCTTGTAAGTGTGAGCATGAGAGTGACCAAGGGAGGGCCAGTGCCAAGGTGGCCGGGGTAGAGGGCCTGGAGCATTTCAAATAGATCCCGCTGAGTCCAACTAAGTCTTGCCCCCTAATGGGAAGGGGGAGATTTTTTATTTATTATTATTATTAGAGAAGTTGTGGGTTTATGGAACAATCTTGTGTAAAATGCAGGATTCCCAAACACGTTTCTAATACATACAATTTTGAAGATACATTTCTAGCCTCAGCAGGAACAATGTCTGCTTGAGATGTTTGGTAGAAATGGTGGGAGCATCCTTACCCTCTAGACCCTGGGAACATCATCTGCCTCTACCCAGCTTGTCCTCCCTAGAATCAGTCTCCCCTCCCTTCCCACCCACCCCTGCTGTAACAGTTTGGCAGTTTGATATAATTATGAATTCCAAAAATAGATATTGGATTATGCTTGTAAACTGGTTTGTACATCTGGGCATGATTAGGGCATTGACTGGGCCACGTCAGTCAGGCGTTGAGCCCCACCCCTGGTGGGTGAGGTCTCAAAGATAAAAAGACATGGCAAAGGACAGAGTTGGAGTAGTTTTGATGTTGGAGTTCTGATGAGGAAGGAGAGAAGGCCTGGGGGAAAAAGATGAGCCATTCACCTGACAGTTCACAGCTGGCCTTGAGAGAGGCAAAGCCTAGAGAGCCTCATAGTCTACGGCTGACCTTGTGGAGGAAACAGGAGCTGAGCCCGGAGAGAAACGGAGCCCCAGGAAGACAGGAACCCAAGAAGCCCGAACCCTGGCAAACATTGGCAGCTGTCTTGCTCCAACATGTGGCAACAGACTTTGGTGAAGGAAGAAACTTATGCTTTATGGCCTGGTAACTATAAGCTTCTACCTCAAATAAATATCCTTTGTAAGGACCAACCAATTTCTGGTATTTTGCATCAGCACCCCTTTGGCTGACTAATACATCTGCCGACCTTCAAAACGATGTAATGATGGCAGGAGCGAGAGAATCTGTGTCTTATTTGACCCCTGCACAGGCGCAAGCCCTGTCCTACCTGTTGCAGCTATAGAAATGCTGAGAGAGGCATGAGGACCAGGTTCTCTGAATATGTAGGAGACCTACAGGATTGCTTTCCTGTGTGCCAAACTTGGAGCCCCCTGCTGGGAGCCCGTGTGGCCTAGAAGTGGCAGTGGGGGACACCTGAGGGCCGGTCATAGCTCACCCTGTAAAACTCTACTCCACCTCTGGATGGATCAAACTAGGGTCCTCCTACTCTCTGCATTGGGCCCCGAGGATAAGTCAGCTCAGCCTCAGTTTCCTCATTCAAGTGGAGATAACGGTGGCCCCTGAGTCAGAGGGTTGGCATGAGGCATAAATGAGATGAGACTTATGATGGGCTCAGCACTGCACCTGACACATCGTAAGTGCTTATGAATGCGAGACAACACTCTTCTAGGAAGGTCAAGGGCATCACACCTTAGCTCTAATGGTTTCTGCGCTGGAGGCACAATCACCCGAAGGTTGCTTGGGTTGATATTTGGAGCAGCTAAAACAAGGAAGTGTGATTGGAGTTTGTGGGAAAGAATGTGAGCTCATAGGAAAAATACAGAAGTAAGGCGTGTCAGACAAAAAGTGAAGAGATGGAGTGGGCAGGGCCATCCCAGGTACTTGCAGGTGTGCACAGCCTGGCATTGGAGAGGCTGCTTCTGACCACAGGTGGACGTTCTGCAGGCAAATATGTACGTGGGGAAAATGAGGTTCACAGGGAGGACTTGACCGCCCAGAAGGGCTGGCTTGTAGAAGCAGAGCAGAATCCACTTCCACAGGAGTGAGTGAACTTGGCAGAAAAGGGACCCAGGCGGAAGTGAGAAGCTAGGAGCACAGTTTCCTGGCCCACAGTCCCAGGTGGAGACCTGGTCACCAGGCCTGGGACTCCAGCCCAGAACCAGCCAACCCCTGCTACCTCTCCTGCACCACCTCGCAGCATGCTCCCTCTCATTTTCTCTACTTCAGCTCCAACGGCCACTTGCCCATCAAATTTATTTTCATTTTTGTAATTATTGGTGAATGTCTGTCTAATATAAGCTCTGAAGGGGAAGAAATCAAGTCTCTTTGGGCTTACCTCTATGTCCCCCGAAGCCTAGTGCAGTGCCACATGTTAAATATTTAATGAACAATTTGATTTATTAGTAAAAAGTGTTGTCTTAGTACCTGAGTAACCAGTCTAGACCAGTGGCTTTCAAAGGTTGGATCTGGAATCAGTAGCAGCACCTGGGAACTTAGAAATACAAGTTCTTGGGCCCCACCACAGTCCTTCTGAATCAGAAACTGGGCGGGAAGTGGGGGCTTCTGCAATATTTGTTTTGAAAGCTCTCCACGTGATTCCAGTGTACACTCAGGTTTGAGATCTGCTGGTGGAGAGTGTCTGACTTCCCTGGTTCTGAACTTGCAGGCGGGGCTTTAGAGGACACACCTGTGGCGATAAGAGCTCTGTGAAGCTGGGAGTTAAGCTGATCACTTTGGATGGGCCTTTGTAATGGGCTGTATTTTGGACATGACTTGAGGCCTTGAATAGCATATTCACATGAATGTTCAGCTGTCAAAGGATGGCAGAGACTTGTCTAAGCTACACAGGACCCCACCATAACTGGGAGCTCTGTATACATGAAAGTCTTTCCTGCAATCTCCAAAGCCTTCTTTACCCACAGCTCCCTCCTGCTCATATTGGAAGCTCAATAGCCATTAGTAAACTACATTAATGAGAGATGGAATCAATAAATGAATAAATAAATGAATGGAAAAAGGGACCAACAAATGTTTTCTCTACCTAATAGAGTAAAACTTGGATTTTCTTTACTGTGCAGTCCTCC
This sequence comes from Cabassous unicinctus, assembly GCA_029593785.1. NCBI lineage: Eukaryota > Metazoa > Chordata > Mammalia > Cingulata > Chlamyphoridae > Cabassous > Cabassous unicinctus. The sequence goes on along the minus strand of JAQZBX010011754.1, from coordinate 11,255 downwards.
ATTGCTATTGGAAAATTTTCTGTATTTAACGCTCTTCCTCTAAGAGTGCATTTTAGGTTGGACATGGACATCAGGCACATTGAAGACTGCAAGTTCCATTAACCTGCCTTTATATCGTCACTGAAGAGGGAGGTGGGAGAGGGAGGAAAGCCAATCCATTCTAGACCAACGCCCCATGAAGATAAGGAGTATTGTTCACGCTAACTCCTGCACCTCTGCCAGAGCCTGGCACATAACTTGTGCTCCGCAAATATGCACTGTTAACTGACTGGCTTATGGAGAGCCTGCAATGTGGCAGGCAGTGGCCAAGTATTTATTTGCCTCCTCACTTCATTCTTACTGCAGAGACGTGCTGTCTCCACTTTACAAAGGACAAAACTGAGGCTCAAAGAATTTGAGTGAGGCAGTGAGATATAGACTCAAACTGCTGACTCCAGTGCCCACTTCTTTCCCCTGTCAGGGCTGGTTCCTAAGATAAGCCACAGGCCAGCTTCTTGGCTGCCTCCAGCTTTGTACAATTCTTACAGCTAGACTCAGGAGGGCAAATCCCCTTCCCAGGCTTCTACTACTCCCAGAGCTCTGATTGTTCCTGATAAGGAGTCAAACAATATGATGCAGGAAAGGAAAAGGATCAACTGCTTTGCCCAGTGGCAGGTTATACTATTTTGCTTTGTCTTCTCACCATTTAGAATCTGTGCTGAAGGTGTGGACATCGTATTGGATTGCCTCTGTGGCGACAACACTGGAAAGGGTCTCAGCCTTCTCAAACCACTGGGAACCTACATTTTATATGGTGAGTGCTAAGCAGATTCAGGAACGTGCTCAGTGATAGGAAATATTGCATGTATGCCTACAGACAGAGGCTCGGAAAAATGAAATGTGTTGGATAGTGGGATTGGGAATGTTTGATTTTTGTATTATTTTCTTTACTATTGCTGCTACTTGTTTTCAATTATAAAAATACCACGTCTCTACTGCCCTGCTACTCCCATGAATATCCCTGATGCTAGGACAAAGCCAAGCCAATGTAATCACCAAGATAACTGCATGGAACCATTAAGGACTTTGAGCCACAGAGGGCGGTAGAGATAGTAAATCTCAGACAAAGTGTAGCAAATGAGGCAATGAAGGATTTACAGTAGGATGGAGAAGAGTGGCTCAGATGTGGGGTTTAAGGGAGGTTCTTCGCCCATTGGAGATGAAGTTGCAAAGCACAGGCTCCCTTTCCTCTAAACCGCTCCCTTGTCTCAATGAAAACACAAACCCCAAATGGATGGAGCACAGGTCTGATCCACTCTGCTTCCAACTCCATTTCTAGGCTTTTGCGTGGGTAGGTGGGGATGATGGATGGATTGATGAGAGACATCTGGGAGCAGGTTTTCTCTGGCATTTGAGACTGGAGAGATATCCCTCTTCCCTCCCGCTCCTTCTTCTTTTCTGTTACAGGCTGCAAACTAATGTAAGCATTAGTCTTCACAAAATCAGAAGTACGTATCTGAAGCCAGATGTCATATTCCAAAGCTATATTGGGGTTATCTGGAGTTTGAGATTCTCACCACCTCTGTCTCCTTTACATACAATAGAAAATGTATCCTCTGGATAACTCAGAAGAAAAAAATCTCATAGTCTCTGCTATTAGCTGAGGAACTTATAAAAGAGATATTTCAGGGGAATAAGTAACATCTTTTTGGCATCAGATCATTATGACAGAGAATTGAGAGTACAAGAGGAGTGTAAACTTTCCATTGCTGGAATGTTCAGGTACTTTTAGTAGTGGCCACATATTTGGAAGTCCCTGCAGGTAGATGCATGAATTTTTTTATTACTATTGATAAGAAACATGAGCCATGAGAGTCAATACACAATGTAGAGATATTGGATGTGACTAACATGTGAGGCAAATGCAAATGGGTAATTTATTCATCCTAACATCATTTAACAGTATTTCTATTTTCACCCCACTTCCCAGATGTCGTTTTGGTGGAATTCAACTTGATCATCTCATAAGTATCTAGCTCATCACATTAATTATTTGATTGCTCAGTAACGGGAGCCTGGTGCTGTGGTGTCTGGTGGCAGGCACCCCAGGAAGCAGAAGCAGTGCTTTACCCGAGCCGGCTAATAGAGATTAAAATACAGAGTTTTCCCCCATTAAAAAGCAGTTCCCAAATCTTTGGGAACAAGGCAGAAAGTTGTTGAAAAGGCACCAATATGGAATCTGAACACTCTCAACACTGGTAAGAGGCCTTTTGTCCCCTAAAGGGTCCCCACAAAGGAGTCTTTTCTCTCTGTGAGACCATATTAGGGACTCTTTCCCAACTACACCCCTCACCTGCCCTCTTGTTCCAATGGACACGTCTCAGTTTCTCACACCATTTGTCTTAAATGGTTTTCTGCCCAGACCTCTTTGGAGCTGATGCATTGGCCACACCATTTCCTTGGCTTCTGGACCTGCCTTCTTCCCATTTTTCTATTCATCTAATCGCTATTTCAGCCCCTCTCACACCTAGGTGCCCAGACCCAGTCTAGGTCAGCCCAAGACCCCAAGGCCCAGGAATTGAGTTCAGATACAGAAAAGTAGGCTCACGGAGAAGTTTGTTTCTCAGTGTCCAAAAACAAACCAAAGAATTGTTTCAGAAGCATATCATGTTATTAAAATATTGCCTAAATCACAAAGGATCCCCTTGCTACATGCCTAATTTCCCAAAACAATGAACTAAGTACCGTAAGAAATGCTACTTCCTCTTTGATCCAGGGATACTTAGCTAGAATGGTTAACTTGGTACCATCTACCTGCCCACCCATCCCCATTTCCCTCATTTTTTTAAAAAAGCTGGATTAAATTTGTTTTCAAGTTCTAGGTCTGGACCAAACAACTGCTATTCTTCCATGTGTAACAAGATATATTGTTTTGCATTAGCCATTGCTTGATTTGAGAATCCTCCATTTGCAGGTTCATCCAACATGGTGACTGGGGAGACCAAGAGCTTCTTTAGCTTTGCAAAATCAGTAAGTATCCTGGCACAGCTAAGGTACCATGGTGGTGCGATGATTTGCATGTTGTGAGCTCTTCCTTCTAAGGTCATTGACCTAATCCTTTTGGTCCTTCATGTGCTTCCTTCATTTGCAATAATTCCAGCTCTGCTTATTAAAAATGGGCACGACTCAGAGTTGGGCTGCTTTTCTCTAAATGAAGGAGAAACTTAAGAAATCTTCATTTTGATTTCACTGAGACTGGTTGAGTGTTGAGGTTTTCAATCATTGCTCAAAATTGAACTTAGCACTGGTTCATTTTATTTGCCCCATGAAGAGGCCAGTTTTCAGTTTGTCCACTTTCCTGCCAGTTCTCTAGGATACTTGAGATATCTCTCTATCCCTAATCTACTGAATTGTCTCTGGGAAGGGTGGCAAGCCTCCTTTAACTTTTTAGACATGAGCAAGTTTATAAACTACTATCCTAAAGGATCATGCTCTGAATGTGATGCGTACTTTGCAATTGGGAAGCAACATCTTTGGGTACTCAACCCATGGGAACCTTCTCAGATCCTGACCTAGAGCTTTCCACTAGAATTCAACTAATTTAGGCTTCAGCTTTGAGTCTTCCCCCACCAAAACAGGGAATTGCTGCTCCTCATAAGTCCTTGCTTTTGTCCCCTCTATTCCCAGCCTTCTGTGCAGCTAGTGCAGCCATGATTGGTTCATTCACTTTACAAGCATTTCCTGCATGCCTCCTATTTGTGTCCCTGGGCCAAGCACTGTGGTCGCACGGTGAATGAGACAGAGGCATTTTTGGCTCTTGTGGCACTTACAATCCAATGAGGAAGACAAGCCCCAATAAGTAAAGCATATTAATAACATGATTGTAAGTGGTTATAAAACCTCCAAAGAAGGATAAAAACAGAATGATGAGATAGAAAAAAAGCAGGATAGGGTGGAGGCATTTTGAATAGGGTCGCCAGGGAAAGCCATGGTATTCATTCACTCTAAGCGCAGCTCCCTGGGTGCCAACATTGGCTGCCAAAAGCTTCACGTCCAAACATTCCTTGATTCTGGAATGGATAGTACTCCCTGCTCCTGTGAGATTAGCATTAAAGGGCCTCCCTTTGCGTTTGCCCTTTAAAACCAGGGTCAAGAATCATGTCAAATACAAAATCTACAGGAGGAACAAGAACCGAGTCTCAGGGAGGGTGCTCCTGGAGCGTGTCCCTTTAAGACGGGCTTTGTACCACTCACAGCTGTTTTGTTGTTGTGGCTGTAATTAACTGATCCTGCCAGGCTGCCTTGGGTAACCAAATTGGTCCCAAATTACATACAATTGTAAGAAATGTTTTCCCTTTCTCCCTGAAATGCACAATCACAGCACACTAGTGTTAACAAAATAATTGCAGAGTGTCCATGTTCAATGAAGGCATTCATAAAAACAGGCAGAGTGAAGGCTGAGACTCCCCTGCCTGAAAGAGGGGTGCCAATTCCCCCAGCACTTTGTAGCTGGAGCTCAAGAATGAAGACTTCCCTTTCGGAGGCCTGGTCCAATGTTAGTTGGTCAGATAGAAGCAAATTGAAGAGAGGGCATCTTTAATGCCAAGTTGTGGAATGGTGATTTTGTTCTGGAAGGCTCTAAAAGGAATTTTCTTCCATATATCCAAATGAGGCTTAGAAATTAAAGGCCTCCTTGGAATCATACAGAGCTTTCACTCTTGGCTATCTTAATTGTCTTCTACCTTAAAACACCCGCAGAGCCTGTGCTTCACTCTTTCTCAGATGTGCCATTTGCTTTGAGACCATAATGAAGCTGGTAATAACAGGTGAAGCTGACATTTAGAAAGTGGTCAGACTAGATCCAGAGCTTCTATTCACTAAATCCAAATTGCCTTCCAACTTAAGGTGATAAATAAAGTAGTTAGCATTTATAGTGCACCTACTATATGCCAGACACTATTTTAAGCATTTTTTATGTATTAACACATTTACTCCTTGTGAAGATCCTGTGAGGTACAGTGAGGAAATTGATGCACAGAGAGGTTAAGTGACTTGCCTAAAGTCACACAGCTAGTAAGTGGCAGAGCTGGGATTCAAAACCAGGCATTTGGCTGCAGAACTCTCTTAACAACAATTTTTATAGACTCAGCAAGCATTCATTCTATAGATATGTGTAGAGGCATTGCAGATACACTGCTAATCAAGTTATTGATCATTCTCTACCTTTGTTTTCACAGCAAGCAGCCCCTCACTCTTATCAAACTACCCCTAGGCCCTTCTAGAGTGTACTTTGGGAAAAAAATTCCATGTATGAACCTCATCCCTTTCTTAAACCTGACTTCCTCACACTTGTTTTTCCCAACAACGTGATTTCCTCAACTTAAGAAAAAATCAAAATCTTTCACTTTTGTGAGCATCCTCAATCCTTTTTGGAATGAGACAGGTTATAAATGAGCATACCGGTAACATAAATATTATAAATATACTTAAGGGCCCATTGCATTGCTCATTGTCTTCTATATTAAAACTGGTATAAAGCATTTCACTTCTTAGAACTTCCAGAAACTGGAAGTTTGAATTTCTAAATGATAAGTAACACCAACAGAAAAGCCATTAAATCAGAGCAAAATAGTTGGATAACCATTTCTGTAGGTTGTTAATGGCTTATTTACTTATTTTGATGTCTGGGAGGAGATGAGATACTAGAAAGGAGGCAGCCACTTGACCAGTTGCATTTAGCGCACCCAGAGATTGAGTCCAAGGTTTCTCAACCTCAGAGCTATTGACATTTGGGTCTGGGTAATTCTTTTCTTTGAGGGGCTGCCTTGTGCATTGTAGGATGTTGAGGAGCATCCCAGGCCTCTACCTACAACCTGCTAGTAGCCCTGCCTCTCCTATCATCACAACCAAAAATGTCACCAGACATTGCCAAGTGTCCCCTGAGTGGAAACATCATCATCCCAGTTGAGAACCACTGACTTAGTTTCCACACTCTGGCCTCATCACCCCATACTCTTCCTTCTTCCCATATTACACTTCCCTACACTTCTTCATCCAATGAATTCCTCCCCATCTCTCCCCGTTTGGCCTTGTTATTCCATTGCCATGTCCCCATTGTAATTTGTAAATTTCTCTGCCAGCCTACTCCCTTCACCAACCCCATAACCACGACCACCATTTACTAAGCCTGGCCCAGTGCTTTACCTAATTCTCCCAGACAACCCCTGAGGCAATATCATTCCTCTCTATTTGACTGAGAATTCACTGGCAAAAAAAATAATAGCGAGCAAGTGGTGCCAGGATTCCACTCCACAGAGTTTAGCCCCAGAACTGATGATCCTAACCCTATACCTTAATGTTTCAATTACAGGTGGCCTGGTGACTGCTTTTGTAAAGGGCTTTCTCTCCTACCCAGATCCTGAACTTTTCAGGAGCATCACTAGCTACTGTTTCCTCTGTACTCATAGCAGTGCCTAGCAACACAGATGCTTTAAAAAATGGACCACAAGAGTTAACTCTGGTCAGCTTGAATCTGCCCAACTGCAACCCTGCCTCCCCCTCTAGTAGCTGCTAATATTGGCAGTACTGTGAATGTGGCCATCATTGAGTCCTTGTAACCCAGTGCCATCTTTCCTTCTAGTGGTGGCAGGTCGAGAAAGTGAATCCCATCAAGCTGTATGAAGAGAACAAAGTCATCGCAGGGTTTTCCCTTTTAAACCTGCTCTTTAAACAGGGCCGTGCAGGCCTCATTCGAAGAGTGGTGGACAAACTCATAGGGCTCTACAACCAGAAGAAGATCAAGCCCGTGGTGGACTCCTTGTGGGCCCTGGAGGAGGTAAGAATGGTAGTTTTCCCAAGCAAGTAACCTCCTCGGTTTAGTCCAGGAATGCTTGGGCAGCCAGATACAATCTTATACTAAATGATTTTCCTCTAAGGTTGTTTTCATTGAGGATAGTGCTTTGGATATGTGGAAGACTTTAAGTTATCTGGTGGTTCTCATGCCATGTGCCTTGGCATGCCAGGTGTGCCATGAATCCTTCTTGGGTGGGCCACCAAATTTGAATCACTGTGTAAAATGCACCTGGGTTAAAAGAGAGCATGTATGTTGTTGTGTGGTCACGTATATTGTTGCCTTTTGCCTGTTTAAGAGATCCTGGTTAGGGCAGACAGTGGCTCAGAGCTGATAAAGGCTTTGGGCCCTGCAAGACATTGTTAGATGTCTTGAAGAGTGTTGTAATTATTGCTGAATTGTTGAGTTTAGTGTTGCACTGAGCCTTCTCTTTAAGTGATCTGCCAAAGCTCTAGTATTTGAAAGCATTCCTTGGTCATAAAAAGATTAAGAACCCTTAAGGTAACTTTTAAGAATACTGAAGCGTGAACTGGTTATATTGGTTCAAATGGGTCTTGCTAGGAGGAAATCAGGTCTAGGAAATCAAGAACAGGAAATGCTTGGGCATTTGGGAAGTAAGCTATGGTAGCTACCCACAAGGAGAAAATGAAAGAACTGACTTCAGTTTCAGAAAGCATTTCACTGAGGAATCCTTCTAAGTCAGGGTTTTATAACCCAATGAACCATGAATCCCCTGAAAAAAAATTTAAAAAGACATGAGACTGTATATTTTCATGGGTGAGATGCCTTAGAGTACAGTACTTTTTTGTGCTTTTGGGGGTCACGGACACTTTTGAAAAATCTAACAACACTAAGTTCTATGGAAAAGAATGTGGCCGTCCTCCTGGTCTTGAGATTGAAACAGACTAAGTTGGCCAAAATCCAGTGGCTTCTCTATGCACAGAAATCCCCCCAAAAGTTATTTTGGGGTCACTGTGTCAAGTAGGACTGGTCCAGAATACATGGACCAGAAGTGTGCCTATATATACTTCTCTGACATCACCAAAATATTTTGTTTCTTATTGCAAAAGTAATACATGCTCATTATATGAAATTCATAAATTAACCAAAAAGAGAATATAAACCATAAGTCTACAGCGCAAAGATTAACATTTTAGTTAGCATAATGTTAACACTTTGGTTTGCTTTCTTCCCATGTTTTTTCCATTTACAGATGCTTGCTGTGATTCAGTTTATTACTAAATCAAATCAGATAATCATGCATGCCTTCTGTTGTGTAATTTCCAAGATGGTTGGCCTATTGTTATAATTTCCTAGAAAATGTTTTTAATTTAAAGAGTCTGATGTCCATATGGTATGTACCACAGTATCTCAGTGGAAAAGGGATTGGCTGGACTGCCTCATTACTGGGTTCTCTGTGGTCAGGGAAGAGAGAAAACTGGGAATAGTCAAGGCCAGGGCTAAGAGATTAACTTGTCCATAGGGCAGAGAAGGGGACTTATAATTAAATTCAGTGCCCAAAGGGACCCATGAAATCTAAGAGGGCCCCCATCGTCCCAATGAGTACTTGAAGCAATTGGACTTTCCACCATGGTGATAGTAATCCAATCATAAAATATTTATTGAATAGCTACTATGTGTCTAGCATTGTTCAGACGCTGGGGATACTTTGGGGATCAGATGGCCAATCCCTGGTCCTCCTGGAGCTTACCTTTGGGATGGGGAGGGGAAAGGCCGCAAAAACAGAAGCGAACAAAAACAAGCAAGATATTTGCCAATTGTGATTAGTGCTTGGAAGAGAATAAATTAGGATATGTATTGGGGAGAGGAGACTTAGTTTCCAGAGCAGTGTTTCTCAACCTTCATTACATTATTTCTCCCCACCAAGGAGCCTTTTTAGACATTTTCCCCCTAATCTTCCCCCTTGAAATTTAAAACCACAGATGTACTATGTATCTCTTTTTGTACAATTTGTTTTATACATAAAAAGAGTAAGACTTTTTCATACCCCAAGAACCAGTTTTCACCCCTTTGGAGATGGTTTTGCTGCCCTTGAGAATACATGCCATAGAGTGACTTTAGAGGAGGATGGATTTTCTGAGGAGGTGTCATTTGAGCTGGGACATGAAGGAGTCAAAAAACTGGAACAGGAGCATTCTAGGCAGAGAGACCCTCAAATGCAAAGGGACGAGGAAGGAAAGGCCTTGTTGAATTCAAGGAAGGGATTTGTGACCAGTCCCCTGGATCATTGTAGGCCAAGGAAGGAAGGGTGCCAGGTAAGCCTGAACAAGTCAACCAGGCCAGATGGAAATTTGAATTTAGCTCCAAGTATCATGGGAGGCCACTAAAGGGTCAGAGTCAGGTAATGTCACTGTCAAGAGCTGAGCTCAGTGGGATAGAGCTGAGCTGCCGGGTGTCAAGGTGATCAATTAAGACAACAAGCCAAAATGAAAGGAACAGTCAAGCCTTCAGTCATTTACTGAGATAGTCTAAGCAGGAGGCTGAACGGGAGAAAGCACCATCTCCCCTCTTCCATTTTCCACATGGAACGGTGCTGGGAGAGAGTCAGATGGATCCGTGCAGATGTGGGGATTGTCTCACTACCAAGGGAGATCTGAACAAAAGGTTCCGGCCATTTTATGCATCTTGGAGTGCAGGAGAGGGGGAAGGGATAGGAGTAGAAAGATAGTGAGTACCGAGTCAGAATGGAGAAAAGAATCTTCCAGTTCCCTTCCTCCATTCTCCCAATAAAGATGATGCTCTAGTCTAGGCTGGACCGCCTCCTGTAGTTAGCCTCCTGACTGGTCCCTCATTTTCTGATCGTCCGTCTGTCCCTCTCTCATGCATTTTCTGCTGAGGAGAGCGGACTCATCGATAGCTAACCCAGATCATGTTCCACCCTGCTTGAAACCGTCCCATGGCTTCACACTCCACCTGAAATATAGTCTGAATTCCTTACTGTCGCTTGCAGGGCCCTGCCCAGTCTAACCTCACTTTGCCTGCCTTGCCTTTTCCAAGTTTCAGCAACATGCATGTTTCTGATCCTTGAATCCACCCAAACCTTTCTGGCCTCAAGCCTTTGAACCTGTTGCTTCCTCTATTTTAATACTTCTCCTTCTCGTCATTGTTCACGTCTCAGATTCAGTGTGACCTCCACACAGAGGCCTTCCCTAACGCCCCTCTTGAAGGTAGCATCCCCCATAGCTACCCTTGCCAGAGTCATTCTTTCCCTTGACCCTGGTTGTATTCTCTATCATACTTATCCCTGGTTGGGATTATCTTGTTCATTTATTTGCTCATTTGTCTAGAATCATGTCTCCCCTCCATCAGAATCTAAACCCTATGTGAGGAAAGACCTTGACCCCACTGTTGAAGGCCCTGGTACCTGGCAGAGTAGATGCTGAATAAATCGTTATTACCTGAGTGAATTAATGAATCCATGAACACACAGAAAAATGACTACTTGAATATTTTTTGTGTTTGACAATAAATATGGGTTGAATGAATGAAAGAATGAAGAGTGAACAAACTATACTAAAAGAAGATATTATTCCTTTAAGACAGGTCTATCAATCTGAGCACTTTTGACATTTTGGGCTGAAAAGTTCTTTGTTGTAGAGGCTGCCCTGTGTATTGTAGGATGTTCAGAGCATCCCTGGCTTCTACCTACTAGGTGCCAGTAGCAACTGCCTTCTCGGTTGGGACATTGCCAAATGTCCCTTAGGGGCTGGGGGAAAAATCGCCCGTGGCTGAGCACCACTGTTTTAAAAGAAGCCATAGATGGATGCCAGTCACTAGCAAAACAAAGGCATAATAGTTCCTCATAGTAGGTTAGTCCTCCGAGGGGAGATAGATGGCTGCTGCATATTTGCCAACAAAAGCTTCCACGGCTACTCATCAGTAACACCCACCAACTTTCAGAGGCTTCTCTTCTGCAATATTTACAGACATCTGTTTAGAGCTACAGTTGGGCCAAGCTCAGCTATTTATCAAGCCCACGCAGCTCTTCTGGGCTTGAAGAGAGTATAGCATGGTTATTGCTTGCAGACCTCAGAAGGAGGACTATAATAATTTTCCCCCTCCCCTTTGGTAAATGATTACACAAAATTGCTTTTCAGGCCAACTCTTAACTTCATCTGTGGAATATAAAGCCTGTAGGGATTAAAATGAAATTTTCTTGGGCTCTCTGAGCCCTCAAACTAGAAGATTTAATAATTTCAGAAAGCGTTAGGGTTTCTTTTCAGTCATCCGTCTTTGACTTTATTATAAATTTAATACACAAAGCTGTGTGGGTACACTGCAGCACCAGCTTTGCCACCAGATACCAAAAGTGCAGCTGAACATTAAGTTGAAAAAAAAGTTGACCTCTCTAAACAGTTCCGAGGTAGGAAAGACTGAAAAATACTTTTTTTTTTTTTTTTTTTTT